>CAUYON010030228.1:0-20146 GCA_963573935.1 Arctocebus calabarensis
GGGTGCCTGTAGTCCCAGCTACTTGGGAGGCAGAGGCAGGAGACTCGCTTGAGCCCAGGAATTGGAGGTTGCTGTGAGCTGTGATGCCACAGCACTCTATCCAGGGTGACAGCTTGAGGACTCTGTCTCAAAAAAAAAAAAAGTACCAAGAACATAATGCGGGTGAGCCTCTCGGGAAGGTTCACAAGCACACGTGGACCCAGCCCTAGTGACAGACTTCTGCCTCTCTGTTTAATCTCACCATGGTGCTCCCAGGCTGCCTTTGGTGAACAGGGCTCTGCCGCCATAGTTGGCCCATGTTTGCTCAAAGGCTGCTCTTTGCTTAGGGCTGAGAATACGAAACTGTCCTCAAAGACCTCACACACTTGTGCAAGTTCAATCTGCTGACTTCATTGTTCATGGTCTAATATGGGGGATCAACCAATGAAGACCCGTAATGGGGTCTGTTAAAATAGGGACTTCTCCAGAAAGCAGGAGGAAGTACTTTCTAGACTGAATTGATAGAAGCTGTTTGCTGCACATCTCTGTAAGGTAGGAAGCCGGATAAGGCACAGTGGATAACAGGGAGCGTCTTAATTCAGGTCTTTCATTTCATACTCTCCTTCACCTCCCTGTCACGAATCATGCCATCCTCCCGTCAGGATTTGCATGAAATCCTGAGGCACAGAGGCTGTTGATTTGCCAGATGACAGACCGAGGGCCCCTTCCTCTTCTGATGCCGCCGCACCATCTTCCTTTAACTGTTCCTGCCTGAGTCCCCCACGGCCCCTCTCAGAAGCGTCTGCTTGTGGATTAGGAGTTTCACCAGTGCCCTCGGAAGAAGTGGAATACAGCTCTGCAGTCTCATTTCTTGGGGGTATTTTGTTATCACCCCTGGGAATTATAGAGAAGAAAAAGAAAAACAAGAAATCCTTTATTTTGGAGTATTGGCAGACTTGAACTGTTTGGGGGGCTGAACAAAAATGAGATGGAAGGCAGCGCCTGTGGCTCAAAGGAGTAGGTCGCCAGCCCCATTTGTCAGAGATGGTAGGTTCAAACCCAGCCCTGGCCAAAAAAAAAAAAATGAGACAGAGGGTGGTGCCGGTGGCTCAGTGGGTAGGGTGCCAGCCCCATACACCGAGGGTGGTGGGTTCAAACCAGCCCTGGCTAAACTGCAACAAAAAAATAGCCAGGCGATGTGGCAGGTGCCTGTGGTCCCAGCTACTCGGGAGGCTGAGGCAAGAGAATCGCCTAAGCCCAGGATTTGGAGGTTGCTTTGAGCTGTGACGGCACAGCACTCTACTGAGGGTGATAAAGTGAAACTCTTGTCTCTTAAAAAAAAAAAAAAAATGAGATGGAGAAAGAATGATGGTCTCCAGAACCTTCTCTCTGTGCATTCCCCCCCTCTGGCGACCATTAGTAGAGCTTTCCAGATTGCAGACAGTAAGTTCTTTCTAACCTAAAAGGTGGCATAGCACAGTAATGATTCTTTGGCTTTAGAATCTCAGATATTTAATGATGGGACCCTGGACAAGTGACTTAACCTTTCAGGTTAAATTTGCTTCATCGTTTGTACAAATGTGGTGGTGACAAAAATCTGCCTGTTCAAACCGGTGCGTGTTGTAGCTAATGTAATGAGCATGGAGAATCTTGCCGACCGTCTGTCCATACCGAGCTCATCACCTGGTATTAATGACACTGGCGTGAGACATCCTTGACTTTCTACTGTGACTTTGCTCCTAGACAACTGGATATTTCTTTTTCTTCTTTTTTTTCCCACAAGAAAAGTCTTTATTAATTCTCTTGTGAAAAAGCTATACGATGGCTGCAGATAACGTCCCTGTTATCCAATCCCCAGCTCACTTTTTGCCAGCACCAACATTGGCCTTTGCCATCCCCCTGACTTTCTTCACTCTGTTCTTCGTTCCTTTTGCTGCTTCCCTGACGTCTTTTTCTTCTCCTAAAGGCCATGCCTTGCAAGTCTCTGTTTGGGTTCATTTTTTCTTTGCATAATCCAAAGAATCGTAAATCATGCCAAAGCCCGTTGTCTTCCCGCCACCAAAGTGAGTTCTGAATCCAAATACGAAGATGACATCAGGTATAGTCGTGTACATTTTCGCTAGTTTTTCCCTAATTTCTGTCTTTGGTACTGGTGCTTTCCCAGGGTGAAGGACGTCAATGACCATGTGTTTCCTCTGAAGGAGTCGGTCAGTCATGAACTTCCTGTGTCGTTCATGATGGCGGGCCTGGATATTTGGTTTTCAGCATCAGACTTCTAAAAAGCCATGGACAGGCTGTTTTTAACATGTAATTTTAAAACGTATCATCTCATTTACTTCTCACGATAACCTGATGGGGCAGCGATGATGTTCCCCTCACTTACAGATGAGGAAATGGAGGCTTGGATGAGTTAGGGGACTTCTCCAAGGGCACAATAGTGGCAGCTGGACCAGTTGGCGTTTAAACAGACAGTGTATCTCCAAAGCCCTCTATTTGGCCTGTTTTTCCTAATACTACCACTGAGCTTTCTGTGAAAGGGAATTATCCATCTCCCCACCAGCCCCGGGGCTCCATCTTACTTTGGTTCTTTAAAACCCGTATGGCCCTTCACGTGCGAGAAGCACACGTGTCTCCAGCCCCGGCGAGCCTCCCTCACTCGGTTCCCACCCGCTGCATGGCTCTCCTGCTCTCCATTCAGTCTGGAGCCCTTCCCGTCAGTGTGGCCGGCAGCTGGAGGAGCCTGCTTATTTCTAGGTGTGACTGTGTCATTGATAAGAACAATGACACGTGTCAAATCATAACCGAGGAAAGAAAACAGACAAAAATGAAGTCAGCTCATTGGAGAAAGGACTGAGCAGCGTGGGAAGGGAAGACCAGAGAGGACCATGATGACAATGTGAGGTCAACCTTGTCGGTGAGGGAGGAGAGTGATCCAGGTGGTCCCAGGCGGCGCAGCAAAAAACCCTTTTCACAGATGGGCCAGGTGGCTCAACCTGTAATCCCAGCGCTCTGGGAGGCTGAGGGGCATAGATTGCTTGAGCTTAGGATTTCAAGAGCAAGACCCCATCTCTACTGAAAATTGAAATATTGGACGGTGCCTGTGGCTCAAAGGAGTAGGATGCCGGCCCCATATGCTGGAGGTGGCAGGTTCAAACCCAGCCCTGGCCAAAAACAGGAAAAAATAATAATAAATAAAAATTGAAATATTAACTGGGCGTTGTGGCAGGTGCCTATAGTCCCACGTACGTGGTCTCTGAGGCAGGAGGAACTCTAGAGCCCAAGCGTTTGAGGTTGCTGTGAGCTATGACACCTGGCACTCTACCAAGGGGGACAGAGTGCGACTCTGTCTCAAAAAAAAAAAAAATAGTAAGAAGAAAAACAGATTTCACATTTTTATAACAAAGTGCTTTCTAAAGATTGGCTGACCACAATAGAATGCTATATTCTAAGAGATTTTAACAAAATCCAAGGACACACTCTCAGAGGGCAACGTTATTTACATTTATAATTTCATTTTCAAGATGATGATAATATAAGAAAATTATCTCTAGCTCTCTTCCTCACGTGTGTTTGGTATCTTTTTCTCTTTCTCTCAGTGAATTTCTATCTCAAATTTCTTAGAACTTCAAAGTCCTACTTTTATTTATTTATTTATTTATTTATTTGAGACGGAGTCTCACTTTATCACCCTCAGTAGAGTGCCGTAGCGTCACAGCTCACAGCAACCTCCAGCTGTTGAGCTTCGGTGATTCTCTTGCCTCAGCCTCCCTAGTAGCTGGGACTACAGGCGCTTGCCACGACGCCGGGCTATTTTTTTGTTGTAGTTTGACTGGGGCCAGGTTTGAACCCACCACCTTTAGTATATGGGGCCAGCGCCCTACCCACTGAGCCACAGGTGTCGCCCATTTTTTTTCTTTTTAAGAGACAGAGAGCCTCAAGCTGTCGCCCTGGGTAGAGTGCCGTGGCATCACAGCTCACAGCAACCTCCAATTCCTGGGCTCAAGCGATTCTCCTGCCTCCGCCTCCCAAGTAGCTGGGACTACAGGCGCCCGCCACAACGCCTGGCTATTTTTTTGTTGCAGCCAGCATTGTTGTTTGGCGGGCCTGGGCTGGATTCGAACCCACCAGCTCAGGTGTATGTGGCTGGTGCCTTAGCTGCTTGAGCCACAGGCGCTGAGCCCCCATCTTTTTTTTTAAACTAAGGAATAAGACCTAAGTGTTGGTTTTGGTTTTTAGAAGCTAGTGATTATTATCACTTTTGGAAAGGAAAGTTTATAAATATAAGCCCTAGTTCCTATACTTATATTGTTCTCCAGGGCCTGGAGGCAAAATTGAGCCGCTCGTAATAATGAAAAGGCCTGGGAATGTCAGAGTTAGAATCTTGTCATTTCTCTCCAAGTTTCAAGTCTGCGTTTTTTTCATCACCTGATTTAGTACCAGTTTAATTCAGATTAGCTGGACGCGGTGTTGGGTGCCTGTAAGTTCCAGCGACTCAGGAGGTTGAGACTGGTGGATTGCTTGACCCCAGAAGTTTGAAGTTGCTATGAACTGTGAAAAAGAAAAAGCCAGTTTAATTCAGAAGTTCCATAGGGTAGGAAGCATGCATCAAGGAAGAAGTAGCCTCTCATTTGGATACTACGTGTTAAATTCCATCCATGTGGAAGTGAAAGTGAAGAATACCTCTCCTTAAGCTGTAACCACGTACCAGGTTCCGAAGTGACTTCGTTTAACTCCTCATCATGTTACTTGCTGTCATTCACTTAATACTGCTTTTGACAATTTAAGTGTAGGCCTGAAGCAATTTAAACCACTGGATATTTTTAAAGTAAGCAGAAGAGAAAGCTATTTTACATTTGATGAAGTGTTTTATTTTGCTGTTCCCCTACACGTGAACTTTGTACCGTCTGTTTCATGAGGAGTGCGGCTGGCTTTGGCTTGTGATCCCCCAAAGCCAACTCTTTTTATTGTTATTGCTTAAGTCATATATTTTTACACAAAACATCTTATTACCTTTAAAATCAAAGCAGAGTTTGCAGAAAGTCTATGAATCACACTGAAAGAATGTTAACGAATATACCTCTGAATTTCCAGATTTGGACATTTCTGGTCTTATAAAGAATATGAGTATAAGCAAAAATACTTGTGAGCTGAGTAAAGTTTAAACAAATAAGAACCAAATGGAGCTATAGGGACATATAAACTGTAATGCAAATACTATGCCATTTCCTTAAAATAAATCTATATTTCAGTATGAAAAATTTTATTTATATTGATAAGTATCAACTTTTTCTTAAATCAGACTTGGCAAGGGAACTCCTTTTTTTTTTTTTTTTTTTTTTTAAGTTTTTGGCCAGGGCTAGGTTTGAACCCATCACCTCTGGTATATGGGGCCAGTGCCCTACTCCTTTGAGCCACAGGTGCCGCCCAAGGGAATTCCATTTGAAACAAATATGAAACAGTTTCATTTTTGAGCTTAAGAAGAAAAACCTTTTTTTACAGTCTCAAAATGCAAAACATTTTCATACATTCACCTTTTAATGGTAGCCATTTTATTGTTGTGATTTTTATTTCATTTATTAGTTACCTGTAAATAGCATGCAAGAGTTTGCGATTCCTGAGTTTGAGTTTTAGGGTTGCTTGCTTAGTCATTAACACACACACACACACACACACACACACAGAGATTACGGTTATTTCTTCTGGTGTAACTGAAGCAGTTTAAGCCACTGCATATTTTTAAAGTAAGCAATCCTTTTATGTCAGAAAAAGCCCCGATTATCTATTGCTGCTATAATGTTCATTTATGTTTCCTATAGTTTATTACCTGAGACCATTTCAGTATTTCAAAATAATTGGCACTGAACATTATTATCCATTTTCTTCCTCCTTTAGGAGTTTGTAGGTATCTTTGTTCCTTCTTATAACAGGGTTTTCTAGGGATTAATTGAAGCCTGATTATGTTCTTAGATTCTTGGAAAATCCATGCAGTAGACTGTAATTTGTTAGTGAGCAGAATAGAATATCAAGTTTTTGTAGCACCTACTTGAGGCAAAAGAATATCCATATTTTGAAAACTGTGATTTCTCAGTTTAAACACATCTCTGTGATTTGAAATCAGGTAGATAAGTTCCTTTGACCCTTGCTGAACCATAGTCTCTTGGACTTTCTGAGAAGAGACAATCACCTGTCCAGCCTGTGAGGTTAGCAGTGGAACGGCAGGAGGTTGACAAATACCGCATTTCTTATAAAGTAATTATCGGTTGGAGCAGTGGTTCTCAACCTTCTAGTGCTGCGACCCTTTAACACAGTTCCTCATGTTGTGGTGACCCCCGACCATAAAATTATTTTCGTTGCTACTTCGTAACTATAATTTTGCTACTGTTATGAATCATAATGTAAATATCTGATGTATTTGGGCTACAAAGTGAGACTCTGTCTCTACCAAAAAAATATAGATAGATAGATAGATGATTCATTGATACTGAACTTGTGGCCCAAAGCACTGTGACTCCCACCTGAGTGAAGCTGATCTAACACGTTTTTTTCTACCGAGCACCTCCTGGGCTCCTTACAGGAAGAACACGAGACAGCTCTTCAGCACTGTGCTTGGGGGCCAATTTAAACAGCAATATCACAAACAAAAAGCACAAAAATGCAAAAAATGTGACGATAAGCTGGGCACAGTGGCTCACACCTATAATCCTACCACTCTGGGAGGCTGAGGCCCGTGGCTTGCTTACACTCAGGATTTCAATACTCCGTCTCTATTAAATAGAAAAATTAGACAGGCAGGGTGGCGGCCACCTGTAGTCCCAGCTACTCAGGAGGCTGAAGCAGGAGGATCACTGGAGCCCAAGAGTTTGAGGTGCTCTGAGCTATGATGCTTCAGCACTCTGCCCGGGGCAACTGAGTGAGACTCTAGGTCAGAAAAATAAATACATTTTAAAAAGTGAATAGACCATGAAAAGGATATTGTTTGCAGCGTGAGAACTGAAAGCAAGTGACACCACGTCAGCTTCAGCACAGAACAAGGACGTCAGATTTTCACCAGTCTGCTCATGTCTTAAGAGTGATGATAAAAACGCTGGGAGCACTGACTTAGGGGTTACGAATAAATGTTGTCAGGTTGGCGAATTCACAGATATGGGTTCCGTGATCAATGGAGATCGTACTTCCCTAAAACAGGAAATTCCATATGCTTGGGAGCAGGACTACAGTGGTGTGGCCTAGAGATCGTCTGCACTCAGGCTTAGTCCCCAGCAACCCACAGCTGAGTAAAATAACCATGTGGCTTTGTCTTTCCTGCAAAGAAGCCTCAGGTGTGCTTGGGAGCGCTGTGATAACAGGAAAATGAGAAATGAGAAAATGAGCACAGAATGGTGTCGCTTATCCTTAGAGCAGTGAATTTGAACCATTGTGACGTAAATGTTCTCTCCCCTTAACGTACTCTGCCCTGGAAGCTTACACATCTGTGTATTAGGAGCCCGCGTTAGCAATTATTTAATACCTACTCTTTGGCCAACACTTTACTGAGAGTCTCTTCCTCAGGATCTAAAAGGCAGGATTTATTAGTTCCAGGAACACTGCCTCCAAGAGCTTAAATAACTTAGCGGAAGCGTCATGAACCCGTGGTAAGTGGCAGAACTAAAACCAAACACAGGTTTACTTGCCAGAGCCAGGATTTGACCACCACACCTTGCTGCCTCCCTTGTGTACAAGCTGGAAAACTCCTCAGGCAATCCTGGTGGCATATGTGGTGGATTAAAGTTGACCATAAATTTTATGTAGCTATTTCTGAATTTGCTGGATCCTAACCGGCCTATTTGACTTGCTTTGATTGATGGTGATGAAAGGAGCATTGTGTGACTTCTAAGCTTGGCCTCAGGGGGCCTTTTAGCGTTAGTTCTAGCCTTCCTGAAACACAGCCACCCTGTGAACAAGCCTGGGCTGGCCCCCTGGAGGACGAGACCCCACGTGGAGGCAGAGAAGCCCCCGCATGACAGGAAGGCCATCCAGGACACAGCCAGCCCCGGCCAACCTGACTGCAAACTCACATGCATCGTGGAGCCGAAGAGCTGCTCAGCTGAGCCCATCCCAAGTTGCCAACCCACAGAATTACACGTAAATAGTTGTTGCTTACTAAGTCTGGCTCGGCGAGGTGGCTCACGCCTGTAATCCCAGCACTGTGAGAGGCCAAGGCAGGTGGATCACCTGAGCTCAAAAGTTTGAGACTAGCCCAACTTTGTGGCAGGAGCCTGTAGTCCCTGCTACTTGGGAGGCTGAGGCAAGAGAATCTCTTGAACCCAGTTTGAGGTTGCTGTGAGCTGTGACACCACGGCGCTCTACCGAGGGTGGCAAAGTAAGACTCTGTCTCAAAAAAAAAAAAAATTTGATCACAGAAGTTTTTGGATGGAAAAGAATCATGTTCTAAGACATTCATACTTTTATTTATGTTAATAAATACAAACCTATCAGCTTTGGTCTAATGAGATTTACTGTAACAGTTTGAACCTGACGTTCTTTTCAACTTTAACTCCGGTAGACATCCATGCCATGTGTTTTCCAGTGTGGATTTGGAGGTAGTTTGGGTCCACACTGCACTGGGTGGAGAATTTACCACCCCCACCCTTTGGTCACCCCTCGGCGGGTTAGCTTTCCTGCTGAGAAAGCCATCTGCTGGGTAGGAGACAGTTGTCTTTATGATTTCCGAACAGGGAGGGCCACAGAGAACACTATTAAATGGGGTTTAATAGTAACATTCCTTCCCAAGGCCACAGTTTCTTTCAAAGGAAAAAAAAATCCCATTCTACTTCATATAATATCTTTAATATTTTTTGATCCTCTCGTCTTTCTTGTTGGAAGGGAGCTTTCTCTTAAAGCAGGGGTGACACAGCGTGCCCTCTTTGGGTCACTGGTAAATATGTTTTCTACCTAAATGTGAAATTAAATGTAGAACTTTTCTGTAGTTAAAATGTCCCTTAGGATTTTTTGGAGGGGAGTGCAGGTAAGGAGTTTTACGACGGTGGCAAAGAGGGGGTTTAATGCCACACTGATCCAATTAAGTATCATTAAGGCATGTATACATAGTTCTTTATAATAGTATCTGCATATAATTATTTGTCGAAAATGGCCAGGCGTTGTGGCGGACGCCTGTAGTCCCAGCTACTTGGGAGACGGAGGCAAGAGACTCGCTTGAGCCCAGGAATTGGAGGTTGCTGTGAGCTGTGATGTCACAGCACTCTATCCAGGGTGACAGCTTGAGGCTCTGTCTCAAAAAATATATATATATATATACTGAATATCTTGAAGTATAAATTTTCACTTTACTAAAGTAGTTCACCTGTAAAAGATACTTACTGATATCCTTCAGCCCACAGGACAAATGCAGTTAATTTTTCCGACATACAGCTTCCGTAAGTGTTACGGGTCTATTGTGACAATGAAATTGCCTTCTGCTGAGTGGTTGGTGCGCTTATGAGTCACTTTATCTACTTGTTGGCAGCTTGAACAATAAAGAAAATGGTGACTAATAGGCAAAGTGCCTGATGACCTTGGCTCTGTCTACAGATACACTATTGGCATTTCATGAAATTCTTTTCCAGCAATTCAGAGTTTAAATCCCCTTGGAGGAACTTGGGATTTTTATGGATACCTGTGGTAATTACGTCCCTTATACTTGGTTCCTTTAATTTGTTCTCTGAGCTAAAGTAAATTTCCGAATTCAGGTGGATTTAACATCCATTTTGGTTATGTGCTACTAATAATTTATCCTCAGAAGCTTGATGTCTTAGCTATAATAGAATACAGGAAACTGGGTAACTTATAAAGAAACAAATGTATTTGTCTCACAATTCTGTTGGCTGGCAAGTCCAAGAGTGTGGAGCTGGCATCTGATGAAGTCCTCTGTGCTGCGCCAGTTCAGGCAGAAATTCCACAGGGCACGGGAGGCAGGCAGGGCCCCACCCTCCACTCCAGATGATGGCAATAATCCATGCATGGGGGCCGAGCCCCCACAATCTAATTGCCTGTTAAAGGTCCTGCCTTTTTTTTGTTGTCGAGACAGTCTCACTTTATCGCCCTCGGTAGCGTGCCGTGGCATCACACAGCTCACAGCAACCTCCAACTCCTGGGCCTAGGCGATTCTCTTGCCTCAGCCTCCCAAGTAGCTGGGACTACAGGCATCCTGAGTAACTGGGACTACAGGCGCCTGCCACAACGTCCGGCTATTGTTTTGTTGCAGTTTGGCCGGGACCAGGTTTGAACCTACCATCCTCGGTATATGGGGCCGGTGCTCTACCAACTGGGCTACAGGCGCCGTCCTGAACAACTTTTTATTTTGAACATTAATTCATCATTTGCATCTACTATTATAATGTTTGATATTCTCTCCTGCAGAAAAAAATCATGTGGGCGGTGCCTGTGGTTCAGTGAGTAGGGCGCTGAGTGTGGCATGTTTGAACCCAGCCCTGGCCAAATTGCAACCAAAAAAAAGAAAGAAAAGAAAAAATACATTTAATCAATAACATAGGTGCACAGAGTCAGGTCTGAAGAGGTAAAGGGAGGAAAAGCCTGAGTATAACAGTGGAATTAAGGGAGAGAGCACGGGGGCGGGGGGGGGGCCTGTACCCTCGGCTTACGCAGTGCAGATCACCAGCCGGTGAGACCCACAGACCATCGTCTCACCTCATTAAGTCCAAGCCTCCGATTTCCACCATTTCCACTTCCACGAGTTACCTTTTTGTTCTCTATAAAATGATCAACTCTTGCCTTTGGGGTTTCTGCTGAGGAGTTGAGGTGACAATATTTCAGCAGAATTGATGCCATATGGAAAACTCCCAAGTTAGCGTTTGCATAAGTCCAAAATAAAATACTCAAAACAGATGAGAAGCTTGCTGTCATGGCAGGAGCCCAGGCTTTGGTGAGACACACAGTGCCACGGTGGAACGTCACCTAATCAGAAGCTGCAAGGACCTGGTCAAATCTGAGCCCTGGTGAGCTCTGTTCCCTCCACTGTAAACGGGATGAGTAGCCCTGAACTTGCTGAGTAGTTATGAGGACTAAACGCCACAGACGGAAGGTGTGTGCCATCGGTAGCACTTAGATACTAAATAAATGAGAACAGACGTGTTATTAACAGTGTCATCTATTGCTCCTTGGCTGTGTGCTGGCAGTGTACAGAAAGCCTTATCGGTGGATGATATTGTTAAAACCATCTAAAGCTGAGGCCTGGAGAAGTTAATAGTCTTCCCACAGCCAGCAGTAGCAGGGCCTGGGACTTAGACACAGGTCTGTTCTGTCTCTAGCCGCCCAGCTCAGAATCATTTGCCTTTACAGGCTCTCGAGAGAAAGCCAGCACCACCCCCACCCCTGCCCCTGCGGGCACTTGATTAATAGGCTGCTTCTGGAATAGCCGGGCTTTAGAGATCGATGGTGTTGGTGGACTGGCTTTCTGGGATGGAGGAATGTTATTTGTAGGTGTGGAAATAGGAAGGGAGGGCTTCAGGGGCGAAGGTGCTCAGAGCTGCAGTTGGGCTTGACTGGTGCAAAGGCATAAATAGGAGGCTACCCAGTGACATGAGAAGAGAAGCCTGTGCCTAGTCACCTGCACAGCAAAGCTCTGTCTTCTGCTAGTGACCCATTATTTCCTCTGCTCACAAAATAGATGCCAAAATACCTCAGCCCAGTATCTTTTTGACTGTTCTTTCCTACTCTCTAAATTGCACAAGTTTGTAACAATTAAATCCATGTTTCTATTCACTGGCCCGCACTGATTTGGCTCTTGGTCCCAACCCTCACCTCTGGCACCCCCAGTTAATGCAGATATTTAGAACCACAACTTCATAGAACATAAGGGGATGGGATGAGAAATACAGCCTTTGTGGGTTTTTTTTTTTAGACAGTCTTATTCTGTTCCCTGAGCTAGAGTACCATGGCCTCAGCCTAGTTCACAGCAACCCCTCCTGGGTTCAAAGCAATCCTCCTGCCTCAGCCTCCCAAGTAGCTAGAACTACACATGGCTAATTCTTTCTATTTTTAGCATAAACAGGTATCTTGCTCTTGCTCAGGCAGGTCCTTGAGCTATACTCCTGAGCTCAAGGGACCCTCCCGCCTGATCCTCCCAGAGTGCTGGGATTCTGGGTGTGAGCCACTGTACCCTGCTACGATTGTAGGTGTGAGCCACTGTACCCTGCTGGGATTGTAGGTGTGAGCCACTGTGCCCTGCTGGGACTGTGGGTGTGAGCCACTGTACCCTGCGGGGATTGTAGGTGTGAGCCACTGTATCCTGCTGGAATTGTGGTGTGAGCCACTGTATCCTGCTGGGATTGTGGGTGTGAGCCACTGTACCCTGCTGGGATTGTGGGTGTCAGCCACTGCACCCCACCTGGGATTGTGGGTGTGAGCCACTGTATCCTGCTGGGATTGTGGGTATGAGCCACTGTATCCTGCTGGGATTGTGGGTGTGAGCCACTGTATCCTGCTGGGATTGTGGGTGTGAGCCACTGTGCCCTGCTGGGATTGTGGGTGTGAGCCACTGTATCCTGCTGGGATTGTGGGTGTCAGCCACTGCACCCCACCTAGCCCTTTTCTATTGATAGGTCACAGTGTCTCATGTTTTCTTGTATTTTTACTCATAACTTTTAGAGAAAATATAGCCATAGTCAAGCAAAAGGAAAGCTACAAATGGAATTTTTGATATAAAAAGAATTATGGACCAAAAGCAATAGTTGGCATTACAGACTACTAACATATTACTATTTTTCCTTTATGTATGATAGTTAATTGAGCATTAAGGATTTGGACCATGTTTATGGAATTGAAAATTCCATAGGATCTTTTTCCTCCTTTTGAATATGAGTGAACAGAAATTTTACATTTGACTTTTGTAATGTTCCCAAATTAAAGAAGTTCGCACTGAAATTCAGGCTCTGTAAAAATGGTGCATAGTCTGGGTGTGATGTGTGATTCTCCCACTCCAGTGAAGGGGGATGTTTGGAAAACAACTTTGCAGCGTTATTGCACAGGAGTGACATAAGCCTGCGTGTGTCCTTCTTAATACAAATGCCCCTGCTGGGATCATGGTAGTGTAGCTGGACCTCAGCCAGCCCCCAGCCCAGCATGCTTCCTCCAGATCATTCCCCTGAAACAGCTCAGAGAAACAACCCCCTGGCAGTGTGAATGCTCCCCGGTCAGAGTTAAGAACAGCCTGAAATCTGCTGGTGCAGCACTGTAGTCTAGTCAGCTGTCTGCATCAAGGAACCTTTCCTGGCTCTTGGGAGCTTCCTTTCTAAGCTCCGGAATAAAGAATGTTTTCAGAACTGTGCAGAGATAAAAAGAACACACTGTGTTTAGTTATTTAGCATTGTGAAGGTATTTGGAATCCAGATGGGTTGTAGTTCCAGGGGGTTCCAACCTGCGGCCTGTGGGCTACGTGGCTGCATGGTAATTTTGTGGGGACATTTTTGCTTATCTATGGTGTTGGATATCTCAAAAAGCATGCACAGACCTTTTTTTTTTTCTAACCTGCTTTCCTTAGTGTTTGTGTATTTATTACGTGGCCCAAGACGACTCTTATTCTTCCACTGTGTGGCAGAAAAGAAAAAAGGTTGGACACTTCTCTATATAAAAATGGACTTCCTTTGGGCGGTGCCTGTGGCTCAAAGGAGTAGGGCGCCGGCCCCAAAGACCAGAGGTGGCAGGTTCAAACCCAGCCCTGGCCAAAAACCGCAAAAAAAAAAAAAAAAAAATAGACTTCTTTCTTTCTTTGGTTGTGTCTCTACTCCAGATTGTGTAGAGGGTTCTTTTTTTTTTTTTTTCCTCTCTCTTTTTTTCAAGAAAGGAAGCCTATAAAACACAAAGTAGTCCTAGTTCCTGGGCTAAGGTGAGAGGATTGCTTGAGTCCAGGAGTTTGAGGCCAGCCTGGGCAACATAGCAAGACCCCATTTCTTAACAAAAAATGAGAAGAAAGTAGGTTTAGTTTAGATTTTGTTCTATTTTGTTAGTTTTTTACATCAAGTATTTATTTTCTTACTTCATATGAAAGTAATTCTGAGGTTCCATACTTCTGGACTAGGGTGAAATTCAGTTGTAGCCATTTTCAGGACTCGTTAACGGTCAAGGTTCTGAACAAAGCACCAGAGGTTGATAAGGCCCCTGTGGTAACTCCCATCGATCCACTTTGGTAATCCTCAGCCTGCCTTTCTTTGCCCAAGCCTACATTCTTCAAGTCCAGAAGTCCCACTATTTGTGGGCCCCAGAGCTTAGCGCTTCTCCCAGGGCTGGGATCCACCCTGCCTGTGATCTTCCCTGGAGGTGTCCACCCTTGACCGTGGCCAGGACGGTCCTAAAACCTATGGGTGCAGGGAACGGGAGGCCCCTGGGCCCTGCAGGACTCAGGTCTTCACTGTGGGGCCCATCAAACTCTGTTTCTGATCTCCACTCAAAAGCTTTTTCCCTCCCCTGGCAGTTCTCCAAGACAGCTCCACTCATCCATTCCACATAATCTTTTCTGCCCTTCAGTTTTATTAAAACCAGAAAGAGCCCGTGACTTCTGGTTGCTTCAGTTTTCAGCTCCACAGTAATCTCTGAAGCATGGAATTTTGAAGCTTGAGTACTTTCTCAACAGCATGAGGGGAGGGGGGAAAATAGCATGAACAAACTCAATTTAATATTTTTAGAAGGCAGGGTGTGGTGGCTCATGCCTGTAATCCGAGCACTCTGGGAGGCCCACACAGGAGGATTACTGGAGCTCAGTAGTTCAAGACCAGCCTGATTAAGAGTGAGACACCCCCATCTCTATAAAAAAAATAGAGAAACAAACTGGGCATGGTGGCAGGTGCCTGTAGTCCAAGTTACTCAGAAGGCTGAAGCAGGAAGGTCTCTTGAGCCCATGACTTTGAGGTTCCTGAGAGCTATGATGACACCATAACATTCTACCCAGAGCAACAGAGTAGGACTTTGGTCTCAAAATAATAAATATAATAAATAAAAAAATTAAGTAATTCAGTAATTATATATATATATATTTATTTATTTAGAATAGTGAAGCCAAAATATAAATTTTATTTTAAAGCTACAGCTGCTAGAATTGGAAAAATACATAAATATTTGGGTGTATAAATGTAAATTACCTAGGCTCAGCAGTGCCTGTGGCTCGAGCAGCTAAAGTGTCAGCCACATACACATGAGCTGGTGGGTTCGAATCCAGCCTGGGCCCACCAAACAACAATGATGGCTGCAACCAAAAAGTAGCTGGGCGTTGTGGCGGGCACCTGTATTCCCAGCTACTTGGGAGGTGGAGGCAGGAGACTCACTTGAGCCCAGGAATTGGAGGTTGCTGTGAGCTGTGATGCCACAGCACTCGATCCAGGGTGACAGCTTGAGGTTCTGTCTCCAAAAAAAAAAAAAAAAAAAATGTAAGTTATCTAGAGAGATCCTCAGGAAAGTGTCAGTGGTAATTGTCCCTGCATCTGGGTAGGAGGCAGCCTCCACACATGCTTGGCATCCCTTGGTGATATTGCTCGAGTCCTTTACATTGAGGCATGTTATTTTTATGATGGTAAAAAATTTAAGGTTGTTAATTTAAAGAGATATAAATTATTTTTTAATCCATTAGTGTGAAACACTTTTTTCAACCAAAGCTTACCTGCCGTAGGTTGCTGTCCTAATTTTATGGCTCAGATCCCTGAGTTCAGAGGAGTGATAATTTGCCCAAGACAAAAAAATGTCAGAGGCAGGATTCGAACCCTCAGCCTATCTCACACTCAGGTCCGTCTGTGCCTTGCCCCTGTTCTGAGCTCTTTCTCCAGGGCCAGTTCATTCTGATAATTTCTTTTCTTTCATTGCCCAAGTAATGAGGCCTGCAGAGCCTATCCATCAGCCCACACATCTGTGCCAAATCCTTGAATTCCAATAAATAACTGTGTTTCAAACTACACAATAAAATGTAAATAAGAATGACACATAGTTCACCTCAAGTTCATACACAGCAGCAAAGTTCAGGGTTAGCAATGGAGCACATGATAGAAGTTGAGCATGAAATATTAGGCAAAGCCAGACCTAGAGGAATGAAATAATAAACTTAGGAAAACTTAATTATGCCTCTGGATATTTCGTAACTGTATTATATGTAGAATAAAATGTAACATTATTAGCAAATAGCAAATTATGGGTCACTGACTGTGGTTTGGCTGTTTGCTCAAGAAAACATTTGTGGTTGTTGAAAATTAATCAGAGTGTTTTCTAAAGGACGCCATCGTGATACACGAAGTCTATGAGGAGGGGGCTGCAGCCAGAGACGGGCGCCTGTGGGCCGGGGACCAGATACTAGAGGTATGTGAATTTGAACCTTATTGTATGTCGGGGAATGTGCTGACCTGATCCACAAAGTCTTTTTCTCTGTCCTCTACTCAACTAAGTACTTCTTTACCAATGCCTTTGCTATTTAGCAACACATACACCATATTCTTTTTTTTTTCTTTTCAGTGTACATCAAGCAATTTCACTGGTCTAGAATCATGACAGTTGACTATTCTATATCTGTCTGTGGACACTTGTTAATTAAAAGAAAAAAGCTTACAGTTTTGTAATTTGTTTTTAGGATATGGAAAGTATATTTTATATAAGACAAAGGAAAGAGATGAGAAAGAGAGAAGAGAGCAGAGAACTCAAGAGGGGAAGGTAGAGAGAGAAAAGGGTGAGAGAATGTTGCAGCCTCTCAAAGACAGAAGGGGAGAATGCCAGCCACGATTCAATAACTTCAGTCTCAAAGGAGACTGCGTAATGTTGCAATGATTTTTTTGCCTTACTAGATTCCCTCCAAACCTACATATAGGCGCACAAATAAATGTAAGACATAAGATATTTTAAAGACTGGTTTGCAGCTTAAGTATTGTTTTATTTATCCTAAAAAGGATGTCAAACAGTGGTTCCTATCTTGCCACCGTTATTTTCAAGTTGATAAAAATGTGCAGTCTTCCCCTTTTAGGTGTATGTGTTACTTATTAAAACTTGAAGTATGTAATTTGACTTTTTCAGATTGACTCTCATTTAGTGAAGTTGTCAAAGCCTTTGAAAAAGTACCAAAGCAGGTAGTGTCTGAATGAGGGACAGATGAGCGGGAGGCCTCCGTCCGGCATTCCGACAGGCAGAGCGTTCTCGGTGGTGTGAAACCTTTAGGCACCATTTCTTTCTTTCATTGCATGAATTTAATTGAATAGTTACCATTTTATGATGTGCATTTTTGCTTCGCAACTTTAATAGAGCACATTATGAATGACATCATGGAATTTTATTTATCCCCTTGGTAGTTCATTTCTGCCTCCCAAGATGAAACCAGAGATATAATTAAGGGCAGGAAACACAGGCGAGAGGGGGTTAGAGCAGAGGCCAGGCTGACTGCAAATTAAAATCAGGCCAGAGCACAGGGCTTGTCTGCAGTCCCTTACTGCACTGCACCACTGGGTTAGGTCACATTCCCAGTTGGTTCATTAATGTACGAGTGTGTGAGGTTAGAAAAATAAGCTAGGCCTCTGGGAATTGGCTTGACTGTGTTCGCACAACACAGGTTTTCAGTTCAGGCGTTTGGGGGTTTGCTTTTCCCTCTCTAGCTTTTCTAAGCAATTGGTATTATCATAATTGGCTGTATAAGGCAAAGAGATTAAATATTAAAGATAATTCAGATGAATTGTAAGTCCACCAATTATTCTATAATTGTCACTTGAAACTAAATCCTAGTAGGTTCATTATCTTGAGTGTGGTGATGGCGTCACAGGTATAAATACACATATGTTGAAACCTATCAAATTGTATGCTTTAAATATATACAGTTTATTTTATATCAATTACACCTTAGTAAAGATTTGGGGGGACTCACACCTATAATCCTAGCACTCTGGGAGGCCAAGGTGGGAAGACTGTTTAGCAAGAGCAAGAACCCAACTCTGTGGGAAATAGAACAATCAGCCCGGTGTGGTGGTGTGTATCTGTAGTCTCAACTACTCAGGAGGCTGAGGCAGGAGGGTGGCTTGAGTCTAGGAGTTTGAGGTTGCACTGAGCTATGATGATGCCACTGCACTGTACCTGGGGTGACAGAACAAGACCCTATCGCCGGAAGAAAAATAAGATTTGTTTAAAAACTGTATTTTTTGACTCGGCGCCTGTGGCTCAAGTGGCTAAGGCGCCAGCCACGTACACCTGAGCTGGCAGGTTCGAATCCAGCCCGGGCCCGCCAAACAACAACAACGGCTGCAACCAAAAAATGGCCAGGTGTCGTGGCGGGCGTCTGTAGTCCCAGCTACTTGGGAGGCGGAGGCAGGAGACTCACTTGAGCCCAGGAATTGGAGGTTGCTGTGAGCTGTGATGCCACAGCACGCTATCCAGGGTGACAGCTTGAGGCTCTGTCTCAAAACAAAACAAACCTCCAAGGATATAGTCTAATACTGTTGGGGCATGGCGGAATTTATGACTCCATGATAGCAAGGACTGTGTCTTTTTTCTGGTCCTCCTTTCAGGCCAGTCCTTCCTCATCCCACCTATCCTGCCATTATCCCCATCTGTTTTGATGCAAGGGGAGAAGAAAGAGTGGAGTTAACACCTGATTTTTCCCGTGGGATAAGGTAGTGAGGACCTGTCGCCCAAGCTGAGGTGTCCTTTCCCCCTTGAGCCCTGGTTCACCCAAGCCCCCCATGCTGTCCTACCCAGGGGAGTCACACCCTCTCCTGGACAGCTGGGGCTTCCAAGGCCCTTCTCCGCAGGGAGCCCTGCAGCCCCTCCTCCTCTCTAATCAGTTTCTTTGGGTTTTTTGCAGTATTTGGCCGGGGCTGGGTTTGAACCTGTCACCACCAACATATGGGGCCGGCGCTCTACTCCTTTGAGCCACAGTCGCCAACCCTCTCTAATCAGTTTCATAAACAAGGCATACGGTGCTTGTACACAGCACTTGACTTGCCCGTCGGTGATATTTCTCTCGTGGTCATTGGCACGTTCAGTGGTGTCCTGATGAGCAGGGGAGCAACTGGAAACTGTAGACGGAGTCCACTTTGATCAGAGCAGACACCTTAATGCTGGAAATCAGTAGAAAGTGCTCCTGTAATGTTAGAGTTTGATGACAGTTCTCTTAATTAAAGTATACTCGTTAAGTCCTTTGGAAAGGTATTTGGAGGCTTAGGACGTTCAGTGTCAAATCCTTGGAGGTTTGCTTTTTTTTTTTTAATTGAGCAACAGAAGTGGTGTTGGGTGCCATCTATTGGAGTACAGGAGTACAGCACTCAGCTCAGACCACAGTTCCTGGAAATACCGCTTTCCCCTTGTTCTGTGGATTTAACTCCCAAACATTCACAGGCCAAATGCAACAGTGACCAAGCTGAGAGACAGTTCTGGCCACAGTTCTTCAGTTCCTTGTAAATTAGCAGCTTCTAACTGACATTGACTATGTTCCCAGCCTTGTGTTCAATGCTTAAGAGTGTTTATCTCGGCTCGGTGCCTGTGGCTCAATGGGCCAGAGTCTGTGTCGCCCTCAGTAGAGTGCTGTGGCGTCACAGCTCACAGCAACCTCAAACTCCTGGGCTCAAGTGATCCTCTTGCCTCAGCTTCCCAAGTAGCTAGGCCTATGGGCGCCTGCCACCATGCCCGCCTAAGAAGCTTGAAAATTAGGCTTTTAGAATTGTCATGGCTTGGGCGGCGCCTGTGGCGCAGTGAGTAGGGCACCAGCCCCGTATATCAAAGGTGGGGGGTTGAAACCTGGCCTCGGCCGAACTGCAAAAAACAAAAAACTACCTGGGCATGTGGCGGGCGCCTGTGGTCCCAGCTACTCAGGAGGCTGAAGCAAGAGAATCACCTAAGCCCAGGAGTTGGAGGTTGCTGTGAGCTGTGTGATACCACGGCACTCTACCGAGGGTGATAGAGTGAGACTCTCTCTACAAAAAAAAAAAAAAAATTGTAATGGCTCGTAGAATCAGCATTAAAAAACAGCTCAAAAGTCTCCTTCTCGGCTCGGCACCTGTGGCTCAACCGGCTAAGGCGCCAGACACGTACACCTGAGCTGGCGGGTTCGAATCCAGCCCCAGGGCCCGCCAAACAACAATGACGGCTGCAACCAAAAAATGGCCGGGCGTTGTGGCGGGCGCCTGTAGTCCCAGCTACTTGGGAGGCAGAGGCAAGAGACTCGCTT
>CAUYON010030229.1:0-25863 GCA_963573935.1 Arctocebus calabarensis
TTATATAGTGATCAAGAAAATGCCATGAAGGCTATCTGTAACAGTACGATCAAAACATTTCTGAATGTATATGAATCGTGCCCTATGATTGCACCAATGTACAGAATTATGATTCAATAAAATTATAAAAAAAAAATTAATCCAAAATGTAATGCGCGAGAGCCCAACAACTCTGAGAACACATAGGAGAAGTCGTCACAACATTGGATTTGGCAATAATTTCTTTTCTTTTTTTTTTTGAGACAGAGCCTTAAGCTGTCACCCTGGATAGAGTGCCGTGGCATCACAGCTCACAGCAACCTTCAACTCCTGGGCTCAAGCGAGTCTCCTGCCTCCGCCTCCCAAGTAGCTGGGACTACAGGCACCCACCACAACGCCTGGCCATTTTTTGGTTGCAGCCACCATTGTTGTTTGGCACGTCTAGGCTGGATTCGAACCCACAAGCTCAGGTGTACGTGGCTGGCGCCTTAGCCCGTTGAGCCATAGGCACTGAGCCGGCAATAATTTCTTGATACACCAAAAGCATAGAGAACAAAAGGGAAAAAAAAAAAAAGTTGAACCAAATAAAAGATAAAAACCTTGGCTGGGCCCCTGTAAGCTCAGTGGTTAGGGCACCAGCCACATGCTCTGGGGCTGGTGGGTTCGAAACCAGCCAACAAAAAAAACAGCCGGGCATTGTGGTCGGCGCCTGTCATCCCAGCTACAGGAGGGAGGGATGGCAAGAGAATCGTTTAAGACTAAGAGTTTGAGGTTGCTGTGAGCTGTGATGCCAGGGTATTCTACCAAGAGTGACAAAGTGAGACTCTGTCTCAATAAAAACAAATAAATAAAAAGTTAAAAACCTCACGCACCCAAGTACTCTATCAACAGGGTGTAAAGACAGCTCACAAAATCGGAAAAAATAATTTACAAATCATACATCTGATAAGGATTAATATCCAAAATAAGAAAACTATTCCTACAACTCAACAACAAAAACCTCAAGCAGCTCAATTCAAAAATGGGCAAAAGAATAGATATTTTTCTCTGGAGAATATATAAATAGCCAATAAGCGCATCAAAATCAGTAGGGAAATACAAACCAAAACTCCAACGAGACACCACTTCACACTCATTGGGATAGCCTATTATAAAAATGAAAACTAGGAGGCATTGGGAAGGATGAGGAGAAATTAGCACCCGCATGCATTGTCAATGGCAAGGTGAAGTGGCACAGCCTCTACAGAAAATCATGTAGCAGTTCCTCAAAAAGTTAAATGTAGAATTAGAACACAATCCAGCAATTCTACTCTTAGATGTGTACCCAAAAGAATTGAAAACAGGCTCGGTGCCTGTGGCCCAACAGGCTAAGGCGCCAGCCACGTACACCTGAGCGGGTGGGTTCGAATCCAGCCTGGCCTGCCAAACAACAATGAAGGCTGCAACCAAAAAACAGCTGGGCATTGTGGCGGGCGCCTATAGTCCCAGCTACTTGGGAGGCGGAGGCAAGAGACTGGCTTCAGCCCAGGAATTGTGGTTGCTGTGAGACAGCTTGATGCTCTGTCTCAAAAAAAAAAAAAAAAAAAAAAAGAATTGAAAACAAAGACTTGTACACCAATGTTTATAGCAGCATTCCTCATAACAGCCAAAAGGTGGAAACAGTCCAAGTGCCCATCGATAGATAAATGGTTGTGGTATTCTCATACAATGGAGTGTTATTCACCTGTAAAAATGGCTGATATTCCGACATGTGCTATAACATATTTCAGAGCACTGAAGACATTAGGATAGGTGAAATAAGACAATCACAAAAGGATAAATGTTGTATGATTTCACTTATACGAGGTACCTAGGATAGGCAAATTCATAGAGACGGAAAGTAGAATAGAGGTTACCAGGGCTGGGAGAACGGGTGAATGAGGAGTGAGTGTTTAATGGATGGAGAGCTTCTGTTTGAGATGATAAAAAAAAAAAAATTCTGGAAATGGATGGTGGTGATAGTTGTACAACATTGTGAATGTACTTAATAGCATTGCCTTGGGTAATTAAAAATAGTTAAAATGGTTACATTTTATGTTATATATATTTTACATAGCATAAAAATGAACATAATGTAAAAATAAATAAATCTATTGAAAAATAAATAAACAGGTTTGGTGCCTGTAGCTCAGTGGCTAGGGCACCAACCGTATACACTAGAGCTGGCAAGTTCCAACACAGCCTAGGCCTGCCAAATAACAACTACAACCAAAAAATAGCTGGTCGTGAAGCATGTGCCTGTAGTCCCAGCTACTTGGGAGGCAGAGGCAAGAGAATCACCTAAGGCCAAGAGCTGGAGGTTACTGTGAGCTGGGGCACCACAGCACTCTACTGAGGCAACATAGTGAGACTCTGTCTCAAAAAAATATATAAATAAGTAAATAAATGATTTAATTTTAAATAGATTTAAAAAATAAAGAGGAAGGAAATGAGCATGAGTGAGGCAAAGGCAAGATTCTACAGCTCAGTAAATCTTTTAGAGATGCTGAGAAATTCTGGAAATCCCTAGCAAGGAAGAGACTTGTTCATAGTTACATGAGCTGGAGTTTGTGGTAGGGGCAAGAATTAAAGTTCAGCATTTGCTATGAGTGCAGATGATCAGTCATTATTCTTATTCTGTTTGGAGGAGAGCCTTACCTGATGAGCTCAGAGGCATTTGCCATGTTTGTGTTTGTCTTTGGTGAAGTAGATCAGCACTCTAGAGTTACTGGAGGCCCAGTCCCAGCTGAGTTTCTCTCTCACATTGCTGGCCTCCAGTGACTCGTTAAACAGGGCAAGGACATAAAGTGTGTAACATCTCCCTGCGTAGGTCAGCTATGCCGTGTGAAAGCCAAACTCCCCCAAAATGAAGATGTGTTGAGGAATGATGCTATTATTTATAGACATGTAAGAGCACAGCACTACTGATTAACATAGGCACCGAAATAAATTCAAACTTCTACTTTTAGTACATTCATAAAATAACAACATTTCAGCTGGCCTGTCTACCAAGGAGCGGAAGTGCTCATTGGGTAGGCAGCTCTGCTCCATCGTGAAATATTTTGATTTGAAATGTCAATGTTACTTTCCTGAGGTTTCAGAACTCCCGCTTGGAAGGTTAATTTATTCTTGCTTACTCGCCTTACAGCCTGGCTCTGGCAGTTGGAAACCTCTGTACACAGGGGCTGCTATTTGCTGCCAGCAGTAGGGACTGTGGTGTTTGGTCAGGAATACTACTCTGGTTTTCCAGAGAAAGCCAATCCCTCATTGCCGAACAGAAAAGAAGCTTTATCAAAGGCTGACTACACTGAATTCCCTTTCTGTAAACGTTCTTTGCAGAAATCAGCATTTCCTTCTTGTTACCTTAACTCCTGTAGATCCTAGTAAGTGCAGATTAGTCTGCATGCAATTAGTCTCCTTCACAATTTTTTCTGAAGTTGCCATAGCACGCCTGTAAAATGTTCACTCCTGCCAAAAAAACCCCAAACACTAAAACAAACCATAACAAAACAAACTCCTTATTAGTTCTTCATCTGCAAAATGGACAAGCTTGTTCCTAAGATTGTTTTCCTAAAGTCCTATAAATCTATGAAGATATAGCTCACAATCACATCAACTCCAAAATGAAACTAATACTAGTTAATTAAAATCAACAATGTTTCTCCTAATCATAAAAACATGCTCAAAAGAAAGCAGGTAGCAGGCACCGGGGCTGCTTTATGAATACAGCTTGAGGAAAACTTGGCTTCCTCCTTTAAGACACAACTCATATTCAGAAGATTCTGTTTTACCTCCCATCTTTTATGAAAGACAAAAATTTGTTTTGTCCAATTAAGGTTTTGCTATCTGCGATTTCCCAGTATGACATGTGCACTGAGGCATTCAGAATGATCCTTAATTAACTTGCTATTTTAGTGGGTGGTCTCAAGTATTAGTCTGTCGCTTTGGGCTGTAACTTTGCAAAGTGAAATTCTGATTACAGATAGAATTAGAAGAGTAAACACTTGCCAACGTGTGCTGATAGCAGGAAGATGCTCTGCCATGAGCAAGGCAGATCGATTTCTGTTCTCAGAACTTACAGCCTAGTATGTTTGGGTAAAATAACCATGATAGCCTTAGAGAATATTTTTTGGCTACTAGTCCCTTGGACTTATAGGTTAGAATTAGGGTTGATGGGCTAGCCCAGGGGCTCTACTACACTTGGAGATGCCTCTGTTTCTCATTAATTTCTATTTCTAGATGCAATTGAACCCACTGAGCCTGAATCTACATCAGGGAAACTGATGGCCCAAGGACCAGGTTTCATTTGTGCAATGGAAACCAATAAAATCATCCAGGGAATTCAACAAAATCATCTGGATTGCTGATTTTTCTTGAAATTTGGAAGTTCTACCAACATTGGGACCTGAATTTCTGCTTGGTGATAATAAACGGTAGTAGAACTGTGGCTCACCCAATTAGATGGGCCATGTGTTTTCCAGTTCAACAAAATCCCACTACTCCCCTACACCTTAAATTACTTTGCTCCTTGCTATTCCCTACAGGGCTCCTTTAGACAGATGAGTCTGGGAGCCAATCTACACAAATATTATGTGAGTGGTGAGGCTGTCAACATCCTAAGTACTCATGAAGTAGGGAAGAAGTAGCTAGTTTGAACTTCTTACTTACCTGGAGTAGAGTGAGGGAAAAGCGCTGACCCTTGTGGCGGGCAGGATGTTGTGTGAGTGGACATTCCAGTTGTTAACTCTGTTCCAAAGCCAGGGAGAGACCCACGAATGCTTTACCCTTGGACAGAAAAGCCTTATCTTCCTATTCTCATAGTGTTAAAGTGACCCTGCCCTTTACCATGTTGGCCAGGAGGAGTAAAGGGGCATCCCGGTGTGACCAGTATGGTGTGGGCCACCAACCAGTGCTCATGCCTCTGATCTCTACCGGATGCTAAATTGCAATGAATGGGATGTTGGCCTATTGGGATATGACATATGAGCTCAAGAGAGGGTCACAGGGGTCAACTCCTTCATGAGAACCTTGAGAGAAAAAACTTTATACATAGTATGGTTCTGCCAAATAAAAGATGGAAGCTTGGTTTACACTCTTTAACAACATTTAACAAATTAAAAACAACCCACAGTGACATAGATATGTATAAAATATAGAATCTCCCACATCCCTTGAAAAGCAATATTGTCATAGTGTTAATGTAAAGCCATGCTTATTCTTCACAAAATTGTAAAAATTCATAAATCTTTCATAATGGGAAATAATCTTGGTGGTCCTTTTGGAACAGCTTCACATAGTTTTATAGGGGACTCTTAAAGGAGCAGAAATGGGGAAAAGGGAAATTTTGCCATAGCTCAAGATTGATGTGGTTGCTTTTGCCTTGAATTTTCATAAAGAACCCTTTCAGGCGTGCCCTCAAAGTCGTGCCTCAGCCACAGTACCGAAGCACACAAAGGCAAAGAGCCTTGTCCAGAGAGCAGCAGTGCCCGAGGACCCCTGGGTTTCATACACGTTAACGCGTCCCAAGGGGCCTGCGTCTTTCTGCTGGTCTTACCTGGGGCAGCGTTCCTTTCACTAAAGCAGGGATGTCAGCCTTGGTGTAACCAACAGCTGCTAGGCCATCATCAACGTCCAGATCGAATAAGAACTTCCGGAGCGAATCTGCCAACACAGGCCCTGCGTCCTGGGTCCTGGCGGTGCGGATGTCAGCTCCTAGAAGACACGAAGTGCCGACCTTAGAGAGGAAGAGACAGACTCTGGGTGTAGCTAAGTCAGAAGGTGAGCTGAGTGCAGTGTGCACACACTGGATCTCCCTATCCCGAGCTCCAGGTTGGGGCAGCACGTGCCTCCTTCAGCCAAGGCAGCTGGGGGAGTTGGCAGCTCTACCGCCATGGGACTGCCAGTTCCTCCATGCCAGCCCCTCCTGTGGTGGGAAGAAAAGGAACAGAGCCAGGGAAAGAGGTGCAGAAGACCAAGAAGGAAGGCTGGGGTTTGGATGCGTTGGAATGAACACCTATAGGGGAAAACACAGCTGATGTGATGTTCAAGGCTTGGAATTTGCTGACATCTAGAGGTGTGTGTGTGTTCCATGTCTTTTCTCACAGCAATGTCTTAGCAAACGGCTCTGGGTCCTCCAATCTCTTTTATTCTCTGCTGTACATTGGAAGGAAGAGTCTTCTTGGGCCCCACATTAAACAAACAAACACTGACGAAAGCTGATGGCCAAAAAGAGAAAAAGGGTCTGTGCACAATTTTCGTAATTTCTGACACTACAGATAAGCAAGACAGTCCTCACTCAATCTGCATATGGTCCATCGTTGGACACCCTTGGGTCCTTTGTGAATACCTCGTGATACAAGGATATAGAAGCACAAAACTTCCAAAATTTACCACCGAAAAGGAAGAAAAGACTCTGAAAAAAATGGATTACCTATGATCAGGGAGGAAACTATTTCCTCTGTATAGCTATCGAGCTTTTATTTTGGACTCGGTGGCCCTAAGGCAGGGTAAGTTATTCTAGATAAATACTCTAGAACCAGCTAGGCAGAACCAAGACTATCAGGAAACAGGGTTGCATGTGTAGGCAACAGTAGTGATGGCAATGAAGTGGGAAGAAGGTTGGCAAGGGGATTTGTAAGGGCAGAATGTTGATACAACTTTACTAATTATTAATACATCAAACATAATCACACAGATGACAATGTGGAAGAGCCATGCATAGCGTCCTGACCTCTGGAAGGGTGGCTGTGAAGGACCCCAGGGGAAGGGGACTGATTTCACAGCTCTTAGCCTCCCCAACCCCCGTCTATTCTAGTTGAACGCATTCACTGGCCGGAACAAACACTCCACAAACAATGTAGCATTACATCAAGTCCATCCCAAATGCCGCATGCGCTTTCTCTCGTATTGTTCAAAGGAGGCCTGAATGTACAGTTCACCTCCCTACTGAAGCACATTATTAAACTGTTTCTAGCTTTCGCTTCTATGAAAGTGAGGACTGTTTCAGTAGTCCAGGAAAAGGCAGAACAAGATACATGGCTAGCTGGGAGGGCAGCTGGAAGAAAGCTAACCCTTGCCTGACAAGACCGGTCTGTATTACCCAGCGGCTGCTAAAATATGGATTAGGTGGAGAGGTGACACATGATACTGCGTTTATGAAGTTTTTACATTCCTGGGATTGCGGCCATAAAACACACCATCAAAACCTCTGTGGTTTCCTATGAAGTGTTTTAGGGAAAAAAAGAGAGGCTAGGAAAGAGAATCCATAGCTCTAAAGTAAGGAAAATCTAAGATTACATACAGAATCAAAAATATCGAATGGCTAAATGTGGAATAACATTACAATTTTCTACTTAAGGAGAAAGAATGGGGTTCTTCCAGCCTGGAGTGGTTGCCTGGATATTAACTTTAAGTTCTCTTAAATTTTTCTCGTTTGCCATTTTTACAAAGGGAGCTGAGTTTCACCATATGGCTGAATAACATCCCGAAAAGAAAAAGGGACACTAGGTACTTGGTGCTGTTTCCCTATAGCACCAGTAGGAACTGAAGCTCCCTCCCCACTCTCTGCCCTGAGCTTGTGTCATTAACGTTCACCGCACAGCACCTGGGACTGCAGGAGCACTGCCCAGAGGGTGTCTGTGGTCCTTCCCACCTCAAAGTAAAATAATCTCTCCAACGGCTGGGTTAGAAGAGCATAAGGATGCTTTCTTTTTAGCCTTTCCCTTCCTGCTCTAACTAAACATAAGCCATGGAAGAAGATGTTTTCGCAAGTTAATCAAATCCTCAAATCTATTTAAAAGGCCTTTTGTATTAGAAAACACCAAAATTGCCTCGGTGCCTGTGGCTCAAGCGGCTAAGGCGCCAGCCACATTCACCTGAGCTGGCAGGTTCGAATCCAGCCCGGGGCCACCAAACAACAATGACGGCTGCAACCAAAAAATGGCCGGGTGTTGTGGCGGGCGCCTGTAGTCCCAGCTACTTGGGAGGCGGAGGCAAGAGACTCGCCTTGAGCCCAGGAATTGGAGGTTGCTGTGAGCTGTGATGCCGCAGCACTCTACCCAGGGTGACACCTTGAGGCTCTGTTTCAAAAAAAAAAAAAGAAAATGCCAAAATTTTACTCACCATTAAAGCTATCCGGAATATCATTTTATTTCTGGTTAAGATTCAAAAGGTACTTAGGGTATCTTATTACAAATGTCACTTATGCTATAGTATGGCAAACAGATTCCTCTTCTGGGATATTTTTACCAAGTTTCTAGTTGTTTTGATTCTCTGTGATTGAGAAATTATTGTTGTTTCCTGTGTTTGAGTCATTCTGTTATCAATTAAACATAGCAAAAGCCATTTATAACATTAAAATGTATAGTCATAATTTCCTTTGGTATGGACACAGGGTTCCGTTTCATTGTGAACAGACTCTTGAAGCACAGATTTACAGAATTTCTGTGCTAGATAGGACTTTCTGCAAGTCACTGGCATTCTATTATTAAGTTATCCCAAAGCAACATTTTTTGTTCTTGTCCTATAGGGTGTATCTTCAGCCGCCACTCTAGGAAATGCTCCATCTGTATGGGTCATAGATTTATGAGTAATAGATCATACCTAATATTTCTGCTGTCTCCAGGTGTCTCTCCGGAAACATCTGGGCGGTGAAAGTGAACACCGCTGGGGACGTGAGCACCACAGAGAGGCCATGGGGCTGGGGAGAGATGACGCATGGTGACGGACGTGTTTTCCCTGCTTATCCCAAATATTAAGCCACTTTACCCTGGACCCTGAGCAGTCAAGAATAGACAAATATATTTAAGGACATTCTGAGGAATATAAGAGTTAATTAAAGTATTTATTAATATTAATTATTTACCACCAGCGGGTGATCCACATTGTAATCCTTTGCTTTATATGTCTTCACTAAACCTGAGATTGGGTAAGACATTCCATGGCTAGAAAAGAAAGAAAATCCTCATGTCAATATACAGATACTGGGATTCAAGTTAACAGCCCAAAGAAAATCTTATGACAGAGCCTGTTTACAGTACTGTTACTGCAAAAAGTAACATATTTTGCTTTCTTGGATACTTGTATGGCTATGTCATGACACACAGGACATGGGGATTCGAACCCGCCAGCTCAGGTGTATGTGTATTCATTAACAAAACCTCTGAAAGGTTCAAATTCAAATGCTCTTAGTACCGTACACCATTAAAAAGTATTGATCCAGAAGTGGCTTCCCAAACACACTGGTTAACCTTATGATCTTGAAGAATGGAGAATTCACTTTGAGGTTTTTGTCACACACTCTGGGCATGTGTTTTCGGTTTGGCCTTGGTACCTGCTGGGCAGTGTGCTCTTGCACCAGCTGACGATGTCAGGGCAAGTTTTGTGAGTCAAGATGTGCTGCATTTGATGACACAAAACTTTGACCCACCAGTGGTTTCTCCTGTTAATAACAGATCCTTTCAAACATTTCATATTAAGAGAGTCGAGTCATAAATGATTATAGAGGCTATGCTATGCAGTTCTATTGCACTGATTCCTTGTGTCTGAATTTTACCTTCAGGAGTTATTTAGATTTAGTTGGCACTAAGAAAAGATCTCGTGGTTTTTGTTTTTACTGAAGTTCCTTATATCTTCTTGAATTCTCAGTGAACAAATAAAGAAATATTATAATTGGCTGGATGATTCAGAAGATAAACATTGTGACAAGTTAGTTCATTGAAAATGAAATGCTTTACACATGTAAAATGGTCTGTAAGTCTTAATGTGGGTTATTGGATGACTTCATGGTTATTCAGGAGGAGATTCACATTTCATGGAAAGAAATATTGTGGTGAGCTGGATGAGTATTTGTCCAAAAGAAGGTGCTTGCAGCCCATCCTTGCAAGCCAATGGGAAGCTGTTGGTTCTCTGAGTTATTGGGTACTTTGGGATGTGCTTTACTTCTCTTTGGGCTCCACAGTATCCAGAAAATTATTGCTTAGTGTGCTTTCATGATGTGAAAGGGCTTGTGTAGATTTCAAAGGTAACTTTTAGCAATATTCAGTATTTTAGGTTGATTTTTTTTTTTTTTTTTAGACAGAGTCTCAAGCTGTCACCCTGGGTAAAGTGCCATGGCATCACAGCTCACAGCAACCTCCAACTCCTGGGCTCAGGCGAGTCTCCTGCCTCTGCCTCCCAAGTAGCTGGGACTACCGGTGCCTGCCACAACGCCCGGCTATTTTTTAGTTGCAGCCGTCATTATTGTTTGGCAGGCCCAGGCTGGATTCGAACCCGCCAGCTCAGGTGTATGTGGCTGGCGCCTTAGCTGCTTGAGTCACAGGCACCAAGCCAGGTTGATTGTTTTTAACAGTTGTGTATGTTCCTTGTAAAAAATAAAAATTACCCATAATCCCATTTCCTTCTAGTCATTTGATGCATATATTTAAGTTATAATCATATGGTACATATAATTTTAGACATTATTTTTGTTACTTAGTATTACTTGTAAATCTTACATAATTTTCTGTTCTAAAATATTATTTTTAACATCCTTATTTTATTCTTTACTGTTGAAAATTTAGGTTGCTTCTCAATTTTTCAATTGTTAAGTAACACTTAGGCAAACATTCTTACAACAAAATTCTTTTATCATATCATGAATATATCTCTAGGCTTGATTCCTAGAAGTGAATTAGTGGGCCAAAGGATATAAATGATTTTCTGGCTCTGGGTACATTTTGCTGACTTGCTTTTTTGAAAGATGTTACCAATTTATGCTCTTAGCAACAGCAAAGTTTGAGGACTACCATTTGATTGCACTCCTCTGGCCAAAGGACTATTCTTAATTCTCAATGTTCACTGGTTCTCAATTTTAAAGCAACATACCAGTAAAATCCTGGTTAAAGAGATTAGTTCCGGGCTACTGACAAACATTCTGATCCCTTTATTTCTGTGAACGATTAGGTGAAAAAAAAAATCGTGCACTTGAATTTTAAAAATCCACAGTACTTCGTGAGGATGTAGAGAAATCAGAACCTTCACCCTCAGCTGGTGGGAATGTAAAATGGTGCAGATACAAAACAGTGTGGCGGTTTCTCAAAATTTAAACCAGAATCACCACATGACACAGCAATTTCACATCTATGTACATAACAAAAGAAGTGAATACCTACACACAAATGTTCATAGCAACATTATTTCTAATAGCCAAGAGGTGTAACAACCCAGTGTCTATCAACTGATGGGCAGATAAACAATATGTGGTGTAGCCAAACAGTGGAATGCTATTTGGCAATAAAAAGGAATGAAGAACTGATATGTGGATGAACCTTGGAAATCTTATGCTAAGAAAAATAAGCTAGACACAAAAGACCACATAGCATATGGTTTCATTTACATGAAATGTCCAGAATGGAGAACTCTAGAGATAGAAAGTAAGTCAGCAGCTGCTTAGTACTGGGGGCTGTGCGGAGATTGGTGAGTGACAGCTAGAGGGCATGGGATATTTGGGTGGGGGGATGATAAAGGATTCAAAGATTCTAGCCTGAGCAAGAGTGAAACCCAATCTCTACAAAGAATGGAAAATTTAGCCCAGCATGATGGCATGTGTCTGTGGCTCAGCTACTGGAGAAGCTGAGGCAGGAGGAGTTTGAAGCTGCAATAATGCCACTACACTCTTAGCCTGGGTGACCGAGTAAGACTCTGTCCAAAAAATAAAAGTTCAAAAAGATTGTAGCCTGCTTGCCCAACTTTGTATACGTACTAAAAATGATTTGAACTGTGCATTTTAAATGGGTGAATTATAAAGTATGTGAATTATGTCTTAAAAAGCTATTATTAAAAAATCCATGACCTCATAAATTGCATTTAAATTAAGAAAATATTTAGTGACTTGAAGTTAAATTTCTTCTTTCTATACAATACTTACATTTTACCACCTATCCTGAACTATACATATTAAAAAAGTTTAAAGCAATAGTTTGAGTAAAGGAATAAAATCTCAAATTCTCTTACCACAGATGAACACCAGCATTTCCAAAGCCAATACCAGCAAAAGCACTTGCCAAGTGCATATGAGACCTTGCTTCAAGATCGTCAGGATTTTTGACAGCCCTGTGAATGATATAAACACCTAACAATAACACATCAACATTGGCATTTCCTACTGAATAAAGAGCTGCCTTAAGGAAAGATCTAGGAAAAAAAAAATGCTACTCAGTAGGAAGAAAAATTAGGCAAGTTATTCAAACGATGCCTTGTCTTCTAAATGAAAACCAAAGGGAAACATATTTTCTCATTAATGGTTTTGGCAAAGACATAATAAATATGCTGTCAGGCTGCCCATGTGATACAAGAGTGCCAGGGGAAACAAAACACTGATCCTCGGGTTGTGAGAGCTGGTCTAGGAAAGTGCCCTGAGACTCATTCTTCTTCTTCACTTGTCAATGACCTTGACAGCAGCTGTGAATGTATATAGAGTAAACATATTCTTAGAATGCACCACGCAGGGAGACTGGCTGGCTGAAGTAAGCCCCATTGCCGCGGGCTACCTGCAGACCAGACCCAGCCAGACCCGCCATCCTCCTGTGACACTGCCTCAAACTCACTGGCTGGGGGCCTCTTTTGGAACCTTTGGGAGTTGCACATCTATTCTACAATTACTGTGGAAGTGGATATTATTGTAGGATGCCCTGGCTTGCTCCGGGGTCCCCAATGTCACTTTGGAAAAGCAAATCCTCAAAGGCAGCTTTCAGAGCACGCTCGGCCTCCCAGCACTCACTGCGTGGAAACCCTGGCCCGGGAAGGAAGCCTGGAGACCGCCAAGCAAAACTTCTCATTTGATTTTTTTGTGACTTTGTGGAGTAAGCGGTCCTGTTATGAAATAAGAGCACTGCAGCATGTTTCCCCTTTCACTGGGAATTGTTAGGAGTTTGTACCTCCTTTGCCAAACCCAATTTAGTTCCTGACCCCCATATGACAGGGTGAAGCCCCAGACGATGGGGCTCTCAGCTTTTCCTCTGTCCACTTTACCCCTCCCCCCCACCGTGGCTCTCCAAGCCTCTGTTGCTTCAGACAAGTTGGTTCCGTGTGATCTGGGTTCGCTCCTGCCTAGTCCGATGCAGCTGCCCCTCCCTGGGCGTCTCCCAGAGCCCGAAATAGTTCCCAGTCCCTTCCTCCTGCTCCACTACTAACTGCCATTGGGTGCCTTCCTGACCCCCACGGGGGAGCTGCTAGCTCGATGAGACCCTGTGTTCTCGTCTAGGCCTAGCCTTCTCGTGCTCTGTCTTTCCATTACGTGTAAATACAAAAGTCAGTCCGACTTTGGTAAGTCCTCATGTCTCGTATAAGCTTTCATCTCTAAGTATATTGCTCTCTCCAGAGCCGATTGCCACGTGCTGTCCCATAGCCTGTGACTGGGAGAGCACGTATATTTATATTTATATTTGTAAATCTCGCACAACCTTTTAGGAATCCTTTTACACTTTCTGCTTTTTACATCTCACATTTTCTCCCATTAATTTCTTAAATTTAGTTCATGTGAGTTCGCTCAATGGGTGGGTTCCATAGGCCTTTCGGCAGGGCCTGGATGAGCACAGCCAGCAGCTGCCTGTGTGCGTCTCACTTCTGACCCGTGTAGCCAAATCTCAACACTTTTGACCTGTGTAGCCAAATCTCAAGGGACATCTTCCTCCATCCTAGCTTTAGCTTGAGACTTTGAGGAATCAACTTCCATTTATTCTATTTACATCCTTCATAAACCAGGGACTCCTATTTTGCCCCCTGGTGGCTTTTGCCTTCCCGACTGAGGAATCCAATTTTCATCTCCCCTTCCCTCCGACCCCTCCAGAGGCTGCTGATGGTGTCTGGGGCTTCGACCTTCCCACTGAGGGATCTGGCAAAAAGACCTGCTCGGGACATCTCAGGACAGGCATGTGACATTTCACGTAAGGGGGAAATGTGGGTTTTCTTGTCTGCTTCTATCACCTTAGGGACGACCTACCTCTTCAGATACTTAGCAACGATCCTCAGAGCATGGAGGGACCAGAGGTCGCTGACTGGGTTGCTGCCCTGGTAGGCCGGCCGCAGCATGGGATTTGAAGGGCAGGGGCTCCTCATGTGGTAGGGGAGGGCAGTGTATGACTCCAGGGCATGGCTAACAAGAAATATTTAAAATACACAGATTGAAAGCCTGATCTTCTTCCTTCCCTCAATTAGGATGGCTAGCTGTCTTGGAAACATTTGGTGCTCACTCGCCTCTGGATGTGCTATTCGATGCTGATGGGCACAAGCATGCCACAAGCCAGCCTCCTGTCGGTGACGGTCATTGCTTACTACAGAAATTAAGAGAGTCAAGTTTATATTGACAGCACAACCAGGTTTTTGACCAGTATGTATAAGATCATATGTGCACCTTTTCCCAGTGTAAATAAATCCTTATGATGCTGAATTATTATACATTTGAGCCATGAAAAAATACTGACTCTAAAAAGTGCCTTCTTATAGACGATATTAACCATTTTATACCTTGCACTGATCAAATATATTACCAGAGGATCATAATTAGATTAGACTCCTACTAAGAGTAAAGTATATGGGGAGAGAACACAGCCTTTGGAGTCAGCTGCCCAGATGTAAATCCTGGCACTTGGACCTCCCTGCTGTGGACATGATTAGCAATGATACTGTTTCATGGTGCAGCTGTGAAAATTAAAATGATTTGACACATGTATGTAGAATAGTGCCTGCACATTGAAAAGCTTATTATTCACTAGTATTATTGATTCTTGGCCTGAAAAAAAAATTGATCCTTTCTTCTTATGTACTTGAAACTCAGGGTTGGAGATGTCAAGAACTATGCTTCAGATCCGCCTCCCCCTCCTGGCCCACCATGGATTCCAGCCCATGAACTGCAAAAGATGAGAAGAGACTCACTGTGCAGATCAATGATGTGGTGGGAACATAGTGTAATGTGAACTATGATTTGCATGAGTTACAGTTTTCAGTTTTAGAATGGAGGATTTACTTTCTTCTTTTTTTTGAGACAGAGTCTCACTATGTCACCCTCTGTAGAGTGCTGTGGTGTCACAGCTCACAGCAACCTCAAACTCTAACGCTCAAGCAATTCTCTTGCTTTAGCTTCCCAAGTAGCTGAAGATTTACTTTCTTCTACAAGTGAGACAAGAAAATTATTTTTCGAAGAAAGCTCTAGAAAAAAATTTGAGAAACAGTTGGAAGATGGAGGCTATGGCTTTGTGGTTCTAAACAGAGAAGGCATGAACAATGCAAGAATGAGGAGTATATGTGGGGAGGATGGGGTGGCCCCTGAGTTGGGTGGGGTTCAGTCTGACCTCTGCCTTGCGGGGCATCTAGATTGCATCTGGATTCTGAATCCAGGAGCGGATCTGTATCTCAGGCGCAGGCTCACTGAACTGAGTTCACACAAACTCTGTATAAAACCTGGAAGCCAGATGACCGATTTTCAGTGAGAAGCATAACTGTTGACGGGGACAGACACCCGATTTTCACAACAGCACCTTCTCTCCCTATGGTCAAGCCTAGGATGGCCAATGGATGATCAGCATGGCCCATGGGGTCCTAACCGGGGGAATCCCTGGAAGGTTTGTCTGTTTTCAGAATAGGTTTTCTCCCGTGGACAGTGCCACCTTTCTGCTTCCTTCTGAGTTTGCTTCCCCCTTGACTGACAGTAATAGCTTCCTGCCTGTGAGTCATTCACTCATGGGTAACTGCTTTGGGCCATGATGTATTTATCATGCAGTTTACAGTTAAATTAGGTAGTCTTCTTTATTTTATTTATAGATTATTAGGAGACAGCTAATAATCAAAGTTTTAACGATATCAAACAGAAAGGGTTAGACATAATTTCCAACAGGCTCTTGGCAGGCTGCAGATTATAGACTTGGACAGAGCTGGAAGTGAATCCTAACGCTGTCACCACCTGCATGTGTGGACCTCATTCAACAGTGGTTGATTCAGTGGATGATGTGACAGATGCTGGGCCAAGAGGCAGGGACAGAGAAGTGAGTATGATAGTCCTATCCTCACCATGCTCAAGGGCCGCGGGAGATGAGCATGGGACGAGTGTCTCAAAAACAACACACAGGCCACCACAGGGGCAAGAACGAGGGACAGGTGGTCAGCTGTGCTTGAGGAGAGTGGGAGGGAGGCTCGGTAAAGACGCCATTGAGAGGTAGATACTTCCATGGAATTGAAAGACGAATTCTCCAAGCAGATAAAGAGCTGACTGTGGGGGACAGTCCAGGGCCCCAGGAGTTTGGCTTTTGGACAGTAGGTGTGGAAAGCCCCTGGGAATCTGGTAAGGTAGAAGGGAGTGTGTGTATGCGCGTGCCTGTGTGTCTGATGGTCGGATCACACTCTGGAAGCCTGCGGAGGCCAGTGTGGAGGACGGATGGAAGGACTCTGGGAGGGCAGCAGGAGCCCAATGAGCAGACTACGCACTAGTCCAGACGTGAGCTGGGGCAGAACTGAACCGAGGCAGGGGCGATGAAGCTGGGGAACAGGCAGCAGACAGAACAGGGGTTCAGCAGGGCACGAGATGGGGCCGGCAGACTGCGTGTGGGCGCCAGGGAAGGCAGAAGTTCACACTGAGTCCTGCTACCTGCTAAGCTGGGGGACTCGGGAGGAGAAGCTGTGGAGTGGGGGAGGATGCAGGGAATTAGCAGATTTCATCAAGTTTAAGATGCCACGCATTATAAGACACAGCATTTCAGAAAATATACCACTGAGGATAAAAATATACTGTCATGCCATAAATTTTCACATATGTCCTGATTCCAGGGATGTTAAAACATGAAAAAACGTGAATGTGCACGTGGATGGACCGAGATAGCTCTGACCACGCCACATGGGAGGTACACGTGGGGTCCGGGGCTCAGGAGGGAAGTGCTGGTTGGGGGCCAACAGCACGTCTCGGATGAAGCCCAGGAGCATGCAGTGACACTTGGGGCAAATCACCAAACATGTCAAACCCAGTTTTTTTGGTCAATAAAACAAAGGTCTTGGCTCAGCGCCTGTGGCTCAAGCGGCTAAGGTGCCAGCCACATACACCTGAGTCTGGTGGGTTCGAATCCAGCCCGGGCCCGCCAAACAACTGATGGTTGCAACAAAAAATAGCCAGGCTTTATGGCGGGTGCCTATAGTCCCAGCCACTTGGAAGACAGAGGCAGGAGACTCGCTTCAGCCCAGGAATTAGAGGTTGCTGTGAGCTGTGATGCCACTGCACTCCATCCAGGGTGATAGCTTGAAGCTTTGTCTCAAAAAAAACAACAAAAAACAAAGGTCTTGTAGTGAAGACCCTGTGGTTAAGTGATGATGCCTGTCAGGTGGTGACACAGCTTGCATGATCTGTAGGAGCGGAGGTGTCAGCTCCCTTCCCGGGCCCTCTTCTGTGGTGAGCAGCCTGGGGTGTCCCCAGTTAGTGTGGCCATCAGGGCAGATGGTGTGTTTGGAGACCCTGCATGCCAGCTCACCAGCTCAAACTGCTCCTCCAGCTGCGTCCCTGTGGCCACAGCTATGGTTGGTGGGGTCCACCTGAAGAGCTGGTTTGTGTCTCACACCAGACCCCATCTAATCACCACCCTTAACAGCGTCAGTGTTTTTATCTAGGAAAGGAGTGAATGACAGTCAAAGCCATTGGGTGCGAATCAAGTGCTCTGAGCAACAACATGCTGCCCACAGACCCGGTACAGAGAAGGGCCCTCTGCGTGGCACTGGTACCTACCACAGCACATCGAAGCCACTGTTGGCAACCACCCGTGCAGGCATGTGGAGGGTGTGCAGAGGGTCAATCAATCCCAGTGTGGGTTTGATGGCTCTTGAAGCAATGCCTAGAACATACAGATTTGCAATAGAGGCTAAAAAATGGGCCTTTAGTTTTAAAAACATACATAAATTGCTGGGTGCGGGGTCTCATGCCTGTAATTCTAGCGCTCTGGGAAGCTATAGCTGAGGTGGAAGGATCACTTGAGCTCAGGAATTTGAGACCAGCCTGAGCAAGGAGACCCTGTCTCTACTAAAAGTAGAAAACAATTAGCTGGGTATGGTGGTGAGTGCCTATAGTTCCAGCTATTCAGGAGGCTGAGGCAAGAGGATCGCTCCAGCCCAGGAGTTTGAGGTTGCTGGGAGCTAGGCTGAAGCAACAAGGGCAACTACCTCTATCCTGGGCAACAGAGTCAGTTTCTGTCTAAAAAGCACAAAAAACCAACCCTTTCCCCCAAATAATAATAAAATAAATAAACGACTTCAAGAGAATAAATCACATTATATTTTATATTTAATCAAAATATAAAAATATGAGAATAGATTCATTCTCACGTAGGAAAGCGACACGGAGCAATGGAGAGAGATTTGGAGTCAGAAGCCCGGGGTTTTAGTGGTGAGCGGGAGCTGCCCCCATCGGTTCCCAGGAGGTGAGCGTATGCATCTTTTCTCAACTCCTGGGTGAGTGACACCATTGGCCGTGGTGGAAGCATTTCGGGGCTTATTTATATTAAATTCTAGAGAGCTGGTTTAATAGCACATCACTAGTCCTGCAACTTGCTTTGTGTCTTCGGGCAAGTGACTCAGCCTCTCTGAGTTTTCTGCTTGGTTATACAGTGTGATGATAATACTGGGCTTCCAACCCTCATGGCCCTCTTGTAGAAATCAAGTAAGATAATATGCCAAAGTCTTAAAAAAATCGTAAGGTAGCATTTACGTGATGGCTACTATTATTGTCTTTAACAACGTCAAAGGATAATGTAATTTAATTCCAAAAAGAGAAGTTACTGTAAATGCACAGGTGAATGTCAATTTATTCTCCCTGCCAGATTCAATGAAAGGGACATCTCTACCATATTATCTAAAAGTCAGGCTCGGTGCCTGTGGCTCAACGGGTTAAGGCGCCAACCATGTACACCAGAGCTGGTGGGTTTGAATCCAGCCTGGACCCACCAAACAACAATGACGGCTGCAACCCCCCCAAAAATGGCCGGGCGTTGTGGCGGGCGCCTGTAGTCCCAGCTACTTGGGAGGTGGAGGCAAGAGACTCGCTCGAGTCCAGAAATTGGAGGTTGCTGTGAGCTATGATGCCACGGCACTCTATTCAGGGTGACAGCTGGAGGCTCTGTCTCTAAATAAATAAATAAATAAATAAATAAATAAATAAAAAATAAAAGTCAGTGAGTGAGGAGAAGAGAGCATAAAAATGACTAAGAAGACAGAAGCGGAACAGATGTTACCGGGGAATAGGGCTGGAGGGATTAGCTGGGATGGAGCATGAAGGGACTCGATACCATGATGAGAATGTTTTCCATTTTGATTGGGTGGTAGTTACACGGGCATACATATTTGTCAAAATTCATCAAACTGGATTTTTAAAATGTGTGCATTTTATCATATAAAAATCACATCGCAATAAAAAGGATTTGAAGTGGCGGTGCCCGTAGCTCAGTGGGTAGGGTGCCAGCCACATATACCGAGGCTGGCAGGTTCGAATCCAGCCCGAGCCAGTTAAAGCAACAATGACAACTGCAACAGAAAACACAGCTGGGCATTGTGGTGGGCGCCTGTAGTCCCAGCTACTCGGGAGGCTGAGGCAAGAGAATCGCTTAAGCCTAAGAGTTTGAGGTTGCTGTGAGCTGTGATGCCACAGCAATCTACCCAGGGCAACAGCTTGAGACTCTGGAGACTGTCTCAAAAAAAAAAAAAAAAATTGAAATGTAAAAAAGATGTCATACAGAGGAAACACCCATTTATCATTTATATGCAGTCACTAACTTGGGAAGCAAATGGCCAATTAAGGGTCATAGCATTTCAATATGCTTTTGTAGATAATACTCGAAGAGAAAGATTATTAGACTCCTTCAGACCTTTATATGTATTTGGAAAAAGAAAAAAATGTGCATATGTACATGCCTTTACCTTAACTACATAACTCCTTGATTTTTGAAATATTAGGATTAAATATTAGGATGTTGAAAAGTATAAAGGAAAATTAAAAAAAAAATTATAGGCAAAGTTCTTACCAGTTTTTACTTTTAAGTGTTCATAGTCGAAAATGGCAACGCCAGTAGTTTCACTCCCAGTTCCTGTGGTAGTTGGGACTTCGACAAAGTAATATTAGTTTTAATAAAGCACCTAAATAAAGGTCAGTGGAAATATTTAATTCAGCCTTAGGAATAAAGAACAAAGTTGGAAAGGAAGTTTTGTTGGCTCTCTTGTTTGCCTGACATATGCATTAACACGCATGTAAGTCTAACATGTATGATATCTGTGACTGCGTGAATAGGCACCTGCGAGGTCTGTAGCTATATTAGGATGCATGTTTAACATGTATTTGAAGTCCAGGTCTACATTAATGTGCACGAATGTTTAACATGTAACTGTGGCTACCTCATGAATGTGCATGTGTGTTTAACATGCATGATGTCTGTACTACCATGCATCTTATTAGATGTGTACATGTGACCTCTGTATGTATGTTAATATGCGTGTATGATGTCCATGTCTGCATTAACACACATGCACGTTTAGCACACATATGTGTTTAACGTGTACATGCATGATGTTGGTTTCTGCAGAACATGTGTGTTCAATGTGTCTGGTGTCTGTATGTCCAGAACTTAAGCAGCTGCGGCTGGGTATTCAAGCCTCCCAGCACCTCCAGGAGTACCTCTCATACATATCTGCCTTCTCTAAAAGACATCTTTAGTCTCTCCTGGCAGCAAGCATAGGAACACTCTGCCATTGCTGAGCTCTGTGGTTTTGTAGTTCTGTCAAGTTTCTAAACCTGACTAATCACCCCTCTGTGTGATGCTGACACAGTTTCACCAGAGGGTTCCATTTGCCAGACGCCAATTACGCTGCTCCCTGCTGCTCCCCATTCAGGGCAAAGCAGCTCATCTGCCAGGGGCTCATCACAGGCCGCTCACAATGTATGTGGAGCTCAGAGAAGACAAAACTTTGCATTGAGGATACTTCCCAGGTACCAGTTAGGGAACTTTAGCTTTAAAACTTTAAATAGTAATATGCTAGCAGCTATAAAAATGGGAGAAAAGACTGGAACAGAAAACCCCAAGGTTCCCTGTGGAAACAAATCGGCTGTTCTTATTTGGATTTCTATGTCTCTGCCCTGGGCAGCCACACAGCAGATGTCACAAGAGTGATATGGCCAAGCTGGCCACATGTCCCAGGGAAGAGACAAAGCCTGAGGTCAGCTGAAGAGCCATTATGTGGAAGAAAGGATTGAGTCATCACCAGAAAATAACAGGCAATGTTCTCCTTAAACTCCACAGTGGCTGGCAAAATAGGACAAACAGAGGGGTTTAGAGGACAAACCTGCTGCCAGAAGGCTCTATGGAATGTAAACGATGACCTTCATCCGCCTCCATAGCTTAGATCTGCAAACTTTCCTACCACTGACACAAATTGTCTCTATGTATAATAACGAAGACTAGAATTTTTAAATGAATCAATGGCTATTTATTTTGATCTCCAAACCTGACATTGATTTGAAATAAACAAATGAGAAAGCTTTAGAAACATATATGCTGAAAGGACTGGCTTGCATTTTTTCTAAGGCCTTTTGCCAAGTGCAAAATAAAACAAGGAAATAAACAGTCTTTACCTGCAATTAGAGGCTTAAGAGGCACGGACACAGGCTTTCCTTTCCCGATGGGGGCGTTGACATAATCTAGGAAATCGGAGTGAGGGCTGGACGCATAGAGATTAGCAGCTTTACACGTGTCCATGGTGGAGCCACCACCCACAGCAACGTAGGCATCAAAAGCTCCCTTTCGGGCAAACTCAATAGCGTCCATGAAGCTTGGAGAAGGGAAAATAAAAAAGGTTACATCATATTTTTCGGAAATACATTACTGTACCATTAAATAAGGCCTGGGCAAGTTTTAATCCATAGCGATGTGTGGTGGCTTCTGCTTAAAATAAAGGAAGACAACAATGCGAGCATACCTTGTATATGTAGGTTCCACCCTCACATTGTCATACACCTGAAAGTGGATGCCATTCTTCACTAGCGAGTCCATGGCTACTTGCACAGGAGGGAGCTGGGAGAGGTTCTTGTCTGTCATCAAGCAAACATTTTTAGCACCCATGTTTTGTAGATCCTACAAAAAAGTTCTAAGTTAGATTTGACTGCGCCAAAACTGCAATAAGCTCTTCTGGGAAACTTTAGCATTGCATATTTAAAGAAATAAAGTACTCAGCTCCGTGCCTGTGGCTCAACGGGCTAAGGCGCCAGCCACGTACACCTGAGCTGCCGGGTTGAAATCCAGCCTGGGCCCGCCAAACAACAATGACGGCTGCAACCAAAAAATGACAGGGCGTTGTTGCGGGTGCCTGTAGTCCCAGCTACTTGGGAAACAGAGGTAGGAGACTCGCTTGAGCCCAGGAATTGGAGGTTGCTGTGAGCTGTGATGCCACAGCACCCTATCCAGGGTGACAGCTTGAGGCTCTGTCCAAAAAAAAAAAAAAAATAAAAAAAATAAAGAAAGAAAGAAAGAAAGAAAGAAAGAACGAACTTAAGCTAGGCGTGGTGGTTCACACCTGTAATCCTAACACTCTGGAAGGCCAAAGTGGGAGGATCCCTTGAGCTTAGGAGTTCAAGACCAGCCTGAGCAAGATCAAGACTTGGCCTCTACTAACCCATAGAGAAATAATTAGCTGGGAGATGTGGGGGATCTGTTGTCCAGCTACTTGGGGGGCTGAGGTAGGAAGATCGCTTGAACCCAGGGGTTTGAGGTTGCTGAGATAGGCTGACGCCACGGCACCCTTGTCTGGGCAGCAGAGTGAAATTCTGTCTCAAAAAACAAAAACAAAAACCAAACCTGGATTTTTGTTTGTTAACCTGTTTCTCTCTCTCTCTCTTTTTTTTTTTTTTGCAGTTTTAGGCCAGGGCTGGGTTTGAACCCACCACCTCTGGCTTATGGGGCTGGTGCCCTACTCACCGAGCCACAGGCACCACCCTGTTAACTTGTTTTATAAGACATGTAACATTTACAGTAAGAGACTGGAGATGTCTCAAATACTTGCCATGCCCACTTCCTTTGTAACTCCTGCTCCATATCTAATATTTGAAACAGCCATCTGGGGAAAAAAAAAAAAATTTAGGTGTATTAAAAAGTTGGCCACTCCATTTCCAAGAGCCTGAAATAATTCCCCACTGTCTATAGCACTATGTCCATACTCCTTAGCACTGTCCTCTGGGTCATCCCCAACCTGGCCTCCGAGGCGCCGTTCTTGGCTCCAGTCACATTGGACTGATTTGTCTTTCCCCCAGTCACATCAGTTGGTCTCTCAGCTCCACATGCCTGCCTTCCCTCCCTCTCTCCACTCACTCATCCAGCCACCTATCTACCCAACCCTTCGTCCATCTGTCCTCCCAGCCAGGCACCGCTGGTGAGTGTTCGCCGTGCTCCAGTCCCGGGGCTGGTCTCTGGGAACACAACTGTGAATAACAAGCACACGCCTCCTAAAGCTTGCAGGTTAGAGAGGAGCTTTCATACACTGCTTGATGGATCACTTTTGGCAAGAAGACACATTTTGTTAGACCCATCTTTTGTTAAAATTTCTTTTTCTGAATTGGCTAACTCTTAAAAATCAGGATGAAAAAATCCAAATGTGGCCATCTGAATTTTGTTCTCCCATGAATACCCTGGCATCTGCCTTCCCACCAGCTTGCTGCCAGGTGGAGCCACGCCCTCCACACAGGGCCTGTGCCCTCAGGGAACTCAGAACCCGCCTCCCAGAACGTTTCTTTTCTTTCTTTCTTTTTTTTTTTTTATAGAGACAGAATCTCACTTTATCACCCTCCATAGAGCGCTGTGGCGTCACAGCTCACAGCAACCTCTAGCTCTTGGGCTTAAATGATTCTCTTGCCTCAGCCTCTCGAGTAGCTGGGACTATCGGCGCCTGCCACAATGCCAGGGTGGGTTCGAACCTGCTACCCTCACTATATGGGGCTGGCGCCCTACTCACTGAGCCACAGGCACTGCCTGAATTAATTGTTTCTTTACTCTTGCCTCAACAGATTTCTTTGATCTCTTTTAGGATCATTATAATTACAAAATGAAAGATTTAACCCATAACATATTTAAGTTGGAGAATTTGTATAGGGAATTTCTCCTATACAATATAACAGGGAATTTAGCCTATTTTGATGTCTGTACAGAAGACGGTATTTTAGACACTGTTCAAGCTCTCAGATTTATATCCCCATTATTCCAACAAGGTACTTTGCTAAATAGGGCAAAACAGAGATTATGAAACATCAATTAATAACAGATTCAAAATGAAATAATAATTCACTAGCAAAATACTCTAGTTTTATTTTTTCAGGTCATTCATAAAAGAAAGAATGGATTGAGTAAATCTACCTCAAAGGCATAATCTGTTGTTTTCCCAGAAGGTGAAAGTGCAGGAGCTAGAAATGTAAAAATTAACATCAGAGTAGGCCTCAAAAACAAAGCTTACAGTTTTTTGATAGTAAAGTCTAGCAGTAAACATAAGCATTTCCCTTGAAGTCTTAAGTACAACATATTTTTTCAGGTTTCACTGTTGTGTATCACATTAGAAGCAATACCTGCCTTTTAAGATACAATGTAATGCTAACTTGAGGCTAAGTCTGTGAAGAAAAATATTTAAATTTTTTCTCCCTTGAAATTAAAATATATGTTGGAAAACATAATGTGTACAAAATCCTCCAGGGAGGAAAAGTTGACTGGAATCTGGAGTTGGATTATTGTTAGAGAACGACTATTAATGAATTAATTAGAGTCCTGTTTACACTTACTGCAACCATGATTATTTGTGTGAACCAAGCTTTTTATATTTATTTATTTATTTACTTTTAGAGACAAAGTCTCACTATGTCACCCTTGGTAGAGTGCTGTGCCGTCACAGCTCACAGCAACCTCCAACTCTTGGGTTTACGTGATTCTCTTGACTTAGCCTCCCAAGTAGCTGGGACGACAAGCACCTGCCACAATGCCTGGCCACTTTTTGTTGCAGTTGTCATTGTTGTTCAACTGGCCCCAGCTAGGTTTAAAACCAACAGGCTTGATGTATGTGGCTGATGCTGTAACCACTGTGCTACAGAAGTGGAGCCTGGCAAAACATTCTATTTAGGGCGGCACCTGTGGCTCAGTGGGTAGAGTGCCAGCCCCATATACCGAGGGTGGTGGGTTCAAACCCAGCCCTGGCCAAACTGCAACAAAAAAATAGCCAGGTGTTGTGGCGAGTGCCTGTGGTCCCAGCTACTTGGGAGGCTGAGGTAAGAGAACAGCCTGGGCCCAGGAGTTGGAGGTTGCTGTAAGCAGTGTGATGCCACAGCACTCTACTGAGGGAGATAAAGTGAGACTCTGTCTCTACAAAAAAAAAAAAAAAAAAAAAAAAATTAAAAAAAACCCCAAGAAAACAACAACAAAATTCTATTTAAAATAGAAAAACAGGGCTCGGCGCCCGTGACTCAACAGGCTAAGGCACCAGCCACGTACACCTGAGCTGGTGGGTTCGAATCCAGCCCAGGCCTGCCAAACAACAATGACGGCTGCAACCAAAAAATGGCCGGGCGTTGTGGCGGGTGCCTGTGGTCCCAGCTACTTGGGAGGTGGAGACAGGAGACTCGCTTGAGCCCAGGAATTGGAGGTTGCTGTGAGCTGTGATGCCACGGCACTCTACCCAGGGTGACAGCTTGAGGCTCTGTCTAAAAAAAAAATAATAAAATAGAAAAACAGGCTGGGTATGGTAGCTTACACCTGTAATCCTAGCCCTCTGGAAGGAGGTGTTCAAGACCTGCCTGAGCCCATCTCCACTAAAAATCCCAATCTAGCTGGGCTTGTAGCTGGGGCCTGT
>CAUYON010030232.1:0-21118 GCA_963573935.1 Arctocebus calabarensis
TAGTGATCAAGGAAATGCCATGAAGGATATCTGTAACAGTATGATCAAAATATTTCTGAATGTATATGAATCGTGCCCTGTGATTGCACCAATGTACATAATTATGATTCAATAAAATTATTAAAAAAAAAAAAAAGATAGTCACTTATGGCTCGGCACCTATGGCTCAATGGGCTAAGGCGCCAGCCACGTACACCTGAGCTGGCGGGTTAGAATCCAGCCCAGACCCACCAAACAACAATGACAGCTGCAACCAAATAAATGGCTGGGCATTCTGGCGGACACCTGTAGTCCCAGCTACTTGGGAGGCAGAGGCAGGAGACTCGCTTGAGGCCAGGAATTGGAGGTTGCTGTGAGCTGTAATGATGTTACAGCACTCTATCCAGGGTGACAGCTTGAGACTCTGTCTCAAAAAAAAAAAAAAAAACTCACTTATATCTGGAAAGAACTTGAGGATTTAATCCAAATTTGGCAAAAACCTGCAAACATTTTTCAAAAATAGTTCTCAGTGAGATACTACAGAAATAAAGGAAAAAGGAGGGCTAAGGACTACGGAGGCTCTAGTCTTTAGCAGCTTAGAAAATAGGGCACAGGTAACTGGGTGAGCCCATGCCAGGTGGGGGATGGCATCACTCTGCACTTGTGCTTGTTTGTAAATCACTGTGCTTCTTCTCCTTAGATCCCACTAGCTGGGATTCAGGAGTTTGCTCTGTTTCCACAGAACTCTTCTCATTGTTATCACAACTCATTGAGCTCTTCCCCAAGAGGGAAAGGACGTCCTGTCCGAATATTCTGAGGTAGTTTTCAATGACTATATGAGAAAAACCTGTCCTGTGAGTTCACTTTCTACTTCCGAGCTGTAAGAAGCAGGAGTCCTGAGAATGGTAGGAGATATGCACATTAATAGTTTATAAGTTGTCATCTGATTGGATAATGAACGCTGTTCAGTGTTCTTTAATACTCCAAAAACATACTGCAAGAGCACAGCACTGGCATTTAGCAGTTGGCTTAAAAGGCTCTGGATTGCTCATGTGTGTGTAGTCGCAGAACTACGCTGACTTCTATTGAAACCATTCAAAGCCAAAGACACGGACCTTCAGCAATTCAGATTGCTACATCAGCAGTTACTGCCACACTCTCATCAGCTTCAAAACAAATGTTGCCGCTTATCTTTTCTTAAAACAATTAAAAGTGTAGTTACTGAAGTACTGGGCTTAGACTTCTTTGGAAAAGATGTGTATAGCAATAAACAGGTTTTTAAATCCAGTACTTAGTTTCTGTATAAATGTAATTATGTTCATTGTATATGTATTATACAATGAGCACATGAAATGTATTACAGGCGACTTACTATTATTTAAATGCAAATGTTCATATCTCATTTCTTTTTTATCATGTTAAATAAATGTTGATGTTCTTTAAAAAAAAGATAAAATAAAAGGCTCTGGATTGCAATTATTTTCTCCTCTTCATCAATAACACCAAACTATTTATCATATAGATTGGATGGAGATATACCTCCTTGGATATTTCAAAGACAATCCTTTAAGACAGATGCTACTACAAAAATGGGCTCACTGCCGAAGTTTGCTTTGTCTCCAGGCATTAGTTTTTCCTTTAAGGTTCTACATGACTTTTTATTGGCTGATATTCTAAAGACACCTTCTGTCAGTGGCCCTTTTTGATTGATAAAGGAAAGCATATCCAGAATTGTGGTGAGCAGGCTGTCATTCTCACAGACATCTGAGAGAGAGGCTCCAAACAGTTATCTGAGCGTCAGGGCTGGGGCTGGTGGGGCTGTGCACTGGTTGTGCTGGCAAGGGTCAGAGCTGCACCATAAGGTCCAGTTAATGAAAGAAAGCCTTCTTTTCATTTCTGTGTGGTTGCTTTTCTGCTGGCTTCTGGCTGGGTACCTGAGCTCCAGGAAGAACTAGACTTCTGTGTCAAGGGCTGGCTGCTCTGGGAAGGGCTCCTGGAGGACGGAAGGAAAGCTGGCCTTTTCTGGTCCCTGTGGCAGGAGTGCAGCAGCATGGAGATGGCTCAGAATTGCATAGGGATGTTCATGCCCAACCAGTGCATATGAGGCCTCTTTCTGGCCAGAACTTACCCACAAGCTGATAATCTCTGAAAGATCTAGTTATTCCTAGCTTTGTTAGTGACATATGGACAATGTCATTCGCAGTGTCAGAATTCATTACAGTTACAGAATGAGAATACTTATTGACATTTTTAGTGATGATCTGAAAAGGAATGCTCTTTGGCTGCTCCTTCTCCTTCTCTTTCACTAGCCAGATGTACCTTTGAAAGAGCAAGAGCCATTATTCCTTTAATTCTGAACACCAGAAAGTGGCTGTGAAGTTCACTAGGGGCCAGCCCAACGGAAAGGATCTTTTGGCACAGCCCTGCCCCTCTTTGTCCATATAGTCAGTGTCCAGTTTGCTCAGTGGTATTTCATTTTTTACCTTAAAGGATTTTTTGTACCTGGTATTGGATTATCACCAATAAATCAATGAACAAGAGGGGTACACTTCTGCCTCCTCCAGCCTCTTTTGAATTCTACAGGGCTGTATATGAGCAGGACATGATCCAAGGCCTCCAGTAATGTTTTCTCCTTACGAATATCCACCTCTGGGAAAGAGCAGCTCCTGCAGCAGCAACCACCATTGTCAGGAAGGTGGCTGATGGTGACTTCTCTGATGACATGGAAAGAAAGATTCCAAAGGTCAGGTAGAGTTCAGCACTTTCTGGGCTCAGCTGGAGCCCATTTTCATCAGTCTACCTTTAATTTTTCTGCCACATCAAGATCAGTAGTTAAAAGCAAGGTGAGTCCATTTTTCTACACTCTAATAGAGGTTTCCAATGAATATATGCCAGGCTGATATAAAATGCTGTTGACAATAAATGCTCAGCTCCATCTTCAATAGCGTGTCAGGAGGAGGCAATGGTACTGTCTCTTTCCGCGGTCCTCAGTAGAGCTGAAGGCAGCACAGTGAGTTGGCCCCAGTCTGGGAGACCGAGCTGCGGGTCTGAGGGGTGCCTGGATAAAGTTCTCCTGCATCTGACCTAAGCGAGGACTTACAGAAGACCTCGGCCATGACTTTGGCACTCCAGTGAAAGATGAAGCCCCACTCCAGGGAGAGCTGTAGCACCATAGCCAAGCCTGAGGACAAAGCATCCACATACAGCCTATAGGATTTATAGGACATCATTAACTGAAAAAGAAGGGAAACATTATAGAAAACACATATAATAAAATAATAGCTGAAAACTTCCCACCTCTTTGGAAAGAGACGGACATCCAGATCTAGGAAGCTTAAAGGAGCCCAAATAGATTCAACCCAAACAAGTTCCCTCTAAAGCACATTACCCAAAAAGATGGACATCCAGATCCAGGAAGCTTAAAGAAGCCCTAATAGATTCAATCCAAACAAGTCCCCTCTAAAGCACATTATCCAAAAGTCAGCACAAAGGGTAAATGGGAAATTGTAGCTAAACATACCTTTATTTACAAAGTATTCATTACAAAATTTTATGAAGAGGTGGCCAACTTATAGAGAATATTTTGTAAATATTTTATAATGAATGTTTTGTAAATAAAGGTACATTTAACTAGAATTTCCCGTTTTCACTATGGATGCATGGTAACTTTAGGGGTGACCTTTGGAATACCCTGTCGAATTATCAAAAGTCAAAGACAAAGAATCCTAAAAACTGCAAGAGAAAAGCACCAAGCCACATATAAGAGAATTTTAGATTAACAATGGATTTATCATCTAGAAACCTACAGGCCAGGAGATAATGGTATAATATATGCAAAAGAAAAAACTTCTAGTCAAGAATATCATACTCAGCAAAGCTATCCTTCATAAATAGAGGAAAAATAAAATATTTCACAGACAAGGAAAAACAAAAGAAATTTATCATCACTAGAAGAGTCTTACAAAAAGTACACAGGGAATCTTACACCTGAAAGTGAAAGACAGTAATTACCATCATAAAACCATGCAAACTATAAAACACAAGGTATAGCTGATACACAAAGGACAGAGAGAAAGAAATCCAACCTTATCACTATAAAAAAATCCACCCAACTGCAAAAATAAACAGTAAAAGAGGATGTAAGGCAATTAATAAAATGAGAAAAATAATTCCTCACCTTTCAATAACAAGCTTGACTGTGAATGGGTTAAATTCTCCATTTAAAAGATATAAACTGACTGGATGGATTTTTACAAAATCAATTGATCAAGTCTGAACAAAAATCAATTATACTGACTGCAAAAAGCTCACCTCATTTGTAAAGACATACAGACTGACCATGAAAGGGTGAGAAAATACATTCCACCAAACACACACATACACACACACACACACACACACACAAAGGCAAGCAAGAGTAATTACGTATGTATTAGATAAAAAGACTTCAAGTGGTGGCTTATGTCTATAATCCTAGCCCTTTGGGATGCTGAAGCAAGAGGATTGCTTGAGATCAAGAACTTGAGACCAGCCTAGGGAACATGGCAAGACCTAATCTATACAAAAAAATTAAGAAAAAAATTAGCTGGGCATGCTGTCATGTGCCTGTAGTCCCAACTACTTGGGATACTTAGACAGGAGGATCACTTGAGCCCAGAAGTTTGAGGACACAGTGAACTATGATGATGCCACTAAACCCTAACTGGGGAACAAAGAGAGATTGGTATCAAAAAAATAAAAGCTGTAAGAAGAGATAATGAAAAACATTACATACAATAAATGAAGCATGCATGTGGGAATAAATAAGCATATCTTAATATGCTTGCATTACTAGTAATGATTTTATAAGCTTAAAACCAATGTTTAATTATTAGTTGTAAATAGATTATAAATTAAATTAGGAATAGGATTTTAGAGAATGGACAAAGGGAAAACAGAACAAGGAGGAATTGACCCAGGAGAAATTTCCTGGCTTTGAGTGTAAAGCATGAGACCCTATCACTTTACAAAGTATTCATTACAAAAGAATACTTATTCTGAATGCTGGCTTGTTATAAATCCTCCCTTCCCCTACAGCTGCCACCTGGGCTAGCCACAGGCTATAGGCCTGTAGCCATTCTCTTCCAGGGCAGGGCTCTTTGCTGCAGGAGAGTGCTTTTGGGAGTTAAGAATGTATAAGTTTAAACCTTGTTGAACACAGCAAGAATTGCTCCAGACCAGATAAGGAGATGAAATATCTCTTTTATTCTGTCACCTTAGTTTGCCCAGAGGCGTCTATCTGTCTGGACACAAGGCTTTCAGAGTATTAAAAAATCACATCTATGATTTGTGACTGTGGGTCAGCTGGGGTATTTTCTCTGACATCAGTTCCAAACTGTTTACCTATCAGGATTCTGTTTATGTTATGATCATAAATACCTTAAAACAATATAAAGTAGCAAGTAAATCCATACAATTAGCATAGTTAGTTAAAGAATTAGTCTAATTAATAGAAATGCAAGCACAGAAAGAACCATGATGGGATTGTTTGCCTTGCAGTCATGAGATTTATGATTATAATACTGATGTATGAAATAAACACAGAGCTAGCCTGATACTTAGTGTGGCATACTGGAAGCCTCATGAAGAAAGATGTGCCATCTCCCAAATCCTCACTGCTCTTAAAAACTATCTCTTTTTCTTTGTCTATTATTCTCTATATTTTTCCTAGTAATTTTTAATTGGTCTTTCTGCCCCATCAAGCCACTGGAAGGAATAGCATGTCAGTGCTGGCCTCCCCAGTAAATAAGAGAATAATTCAGTGAGAGAGCGAAAGACTATGACAATTGTAAATATATATGTACCCAACACTGGGGCACCCAGATAGGTAAAGCAAGTATTATTAATGATATAAAAGAAGAAATAGACTCAGTACTTTAATAGGTGGGGATTTCAACACCACACTCTTAGTATTGGAAAGAACATCTAAAAAGGAAAATAACACAGAAGCACTGGATTTAAACTGAACTTTGGAAGAAATGAACCTAACAGACACAGAACATTTCAACAAACAGCTCCAAAATAAATATTCCCAACATCAGCCAAAAAATAATAATCAACTTTCCATATGTTAGGAGGTTAAAACTAATCTCAAAATAACTATCAAAAATGAAAATGATATCAAATGTCTGACCACAATGGAATAAAACTATCAAAAACAAGAGGAACATTTGAAATGATTCAAATACATAGAAATGAAACAACATACTCCTAAAGGAATAAGGCACAAAGGAAGAAATTAAGAATGAAATTTTAAAATTCCATGAAACAAATTAAAATACAAATGCAAAATAAGAAAACCTAAGGGACATAGCAAAAGAAGTACTAAGAGGCAAGCTTCTTCCCTTCTTTTTTCTTGTTTGGAATGACATGCTGTTCTCCCCCTCTCCTTGTTTGTCTCCCCCCACCCCATCTTCCCTTCTTTCACTCCCTGCTCTCTTCTCTCTCACTTTCTCATCTTTTCCTACCCATTTTCCCCCTCTCTTATATAAAATTAACTTACACTTTTATATGCTAAAACAAAGAGGCAAGCTTATAGCAATAAATGTCTACATCAAGCGACTAAAGAAATTTCAAATAAGCAACCCTAAAGGTCACACTTCAAGAAATTAAAAAGGCAATAACAAACCAAGTCCAAAATTAGTAGAAGGAGGTAAAAATGATCAAAACAGAAATAAATGACACTGAAATAAAAAAAAATACAAAATATCAACAAAACAAAATTTTTTTTCTTTTTTATTAAGTCATTTGTACATAGATTATACAAACATTTATGCCATTACAGGATTTGATATGTTGATTATTTGTACAAATTGGAGTGCTTACTTTTATTTAAAAGTAAAATAGATAAGCCATTAGCTAAACTAAGAATAAACTGAATAAAATCAGAAATGAAAAAGGAGACGTACAATGGATAACAAAGACATAAAAGGGATTATTACAGACTACTATGTACAATAATACACCAATAAATATGAAAACCTAGAGAATATGGATAAATTCCTAGACACATACAACCTACAAAGATAAAACAAATAAGAAATAGAAAACTTGGATACACTAATAAGATAATGACACCTAACCACTAATAAAATGTCTCCTACCAAAGTTAAGGGCTAGAGCACATCATTTACTGCTGAATTTTAATGAACATTTAAAGAGGAATTATTACCGATTCTTCTCAAACTATTCCCAAAAAAACTAAAGAAGAGAGAATTCTTCCTAACTCATTCTACAAGGCCAAAATAACCCTAATGTTAAATCCAGGAAACAATATGACAAAAAAATAATAATAATAATACAGGCCAGTGCCCCTGATGAACATAGATATACTAGCAACAACAATACACTAGCAAATTCAAACCAAAAACATACAGATTGAAAATACATCATGATTGAGTAAGAGTTATCCCAGGGATGCAAGGATGGTTCCACATTTGAAAAATCAATAAATATCACACATAACATTAATAGAATACAGGATATGAACCAAATGGTCATCTCAAAAAAGCAGAAAGAGCTTGGATAAAAATTCAATATATCTTCATGATAACCACTCTTAATAAATTAGGTATAAAAAGAAAAAAAGAACATCAATATAATAAAGTCCACAAATGGCAAATGCATAGCTAACATTATACTGAACAGGGAAAAGATTTTCCTCTAAGATCTAGAACAAGACAATAATGCCTATGCTCAACACTGTTATCCAATATAGTATTGGAAGTCCTAACCAGAGCAATTGGGCAAGAGAAAGAAATAAAGGGTATCTAAATTGTAAAGGAGGAAATCAAGCTGTCCATATTCTCAGATAACATGATCTTATATGTAAAATAAACTACAGACTGACCCCAAAAAACTTTTATAACTGATAAATTAATTCATCAAAGATGCAGAATACAAAATCAACATATAAAAATCAGTATATGAGAAAGAACTCAAGAAGAGAATTCCATTTATAATAGGAAAATAGAAATAGATTTAATCAAGGAGAAAGACCTTGATAGGAGAAATTATAAAACACTGTTAAAGAAATTAAAGAGGATACAAACAAATAGAAAGACCTTCCATGCTCATGAATCAGAAGAATTAATACTGCTAAAATGCCTGTACTACACAAGCAATCTATACATGCAATGCAATCCTTATCATAATACCAATGACATTCATCTCAGTAATTAAAATTGGGCAAATTATGGGCAAATGATCTGAACAAACATTTCTCAAAGAGGACATACAAAAAATGTCCAAGAAATATATGAAAAATGCTCGACATCACAAATCACAGGCATGCAAATCAAAACTAGTGAGCTTTCATCTCAGTCTGGATGGCTACTATCAAAGAAAAAAAAACAAAAATAAAAAAACACAAATGACAAATGCTGGTGAAGATGCAGAGAAAAAGGAACTATTATACACTGTGGCAGGACTGTAAGCTAGTAGAAAGGTTCCTAAAAAAAAAAAATAAGACCTACCACATGAACTAGTAATCCCACTACTAGACATTTATCCAAAAGAAAGGAAATCAGTATATCAAAGAGACTTCTGCACCCCAGATGTCTACTGCACTATTCACAATACAAAGATATGGAATAACCTAAGTGTCTATCAATGGATGAATGAATAAAAAGCATGAGATATATCCACAATGGAATACTAACAGACCTTAAAAAAAATGAAATCCTAACATTTGCAGCACATGTATGGAACTAGAGTGCATTACGTTAAGTGAAATATGCCAGGAACAGAAATTTAAACACCACACAGGTGTTTCACAGGTAGAAGCTAAAAAACATTGATCTCATAGAAACAAAAAGTAGAATAAGGGCACTAGAGCATGGAAATGGAGGGACAGGGAGATATTTCTTAAAGAATTCAGAATTACAGCTAAGTAGAAGGAAGAAGTTCTACTGTTCTGCCAATGTAGGATGACTATAGTTAATAATAATATATAGTTTCAAATAGCTAGAAGGAGGATGTTGAAAGTTTGCAAACTGATAAATGCTTGAGATGATAGATATGCTAATTACCTTGATCTGATCACCATATATGTATCAAAATACCACTATGTCCTCCATAATATGTACAGTTATTATATATCAATTTTTAAAATTATTTACAAAACAAGCTTGAGCAAAAAATAATTCAATTATTCACCATGAAAACAATGGAACACTAGCCAGGGGCAAATATTTTTCTATAATCAACAACTAGTCATGAAATAAACATTTATTTACCATGAATTCATTTTCTAAATTATGATTTCTGAAAACAGTAGTAATAGCAGTAGTAAGAACAAAGACATTAAAGTAATAACCCTTAAAATGGAAATTATAATATTAATAATCATACTAAATACTAAAAAATGGAATTTATCTATATTTATTAAATATAGTATCTCATTTATTACTTACAATAAATCTATGAGGTGGATATGACTATTATCCCAAATTACAACTGAAAAATGTACATCTACAGAGCTTAACTTGCTACTATATTGGAAAGATAAGAACTGTGTCCAGATTTTATGCTTGCCACCATTTTGACACACTATCAATAATGATTCTTAAAAATCAGTTATACTACAAAGGTATTATGTGATTGCTTCCCTGGCAAATAATTGGTACTATAGCTATTCACCTTTATCCATGTGATAAGGATATCCAGGAACCCTGTGGATGGCACCCATGATCAAGCCCCTTACGTAAAATGGCTTAGTATTTGCACATAACATACCTATATCCTCCTGGATATTTTAAATCTTCTCTGGGTTACTCATAATAGCAAATGCAATATAAATTCTATGTAAATAGTTATATTGTGTAGGGAAAAATGACAAGAAAACAGTCTATACACGTGTAGAACAGACTTCATTATTCTTTTCCAAATATTTTCAATCCACCGTTGGTTGAATCCAGCAGTGCAGAACCCATGGAACAGAGAGATCTGACAATTTTCATTATGAAAAGTTTACAAGCAAAAATAATCTACACCACATTATACAGAATGGAGTTATATTTCTTAAATTATATACACAAGTTTTTAAGAGTATTTACTCATACAAGATGATGTCTTGGTAAGGTAAGGCAGTAATTTACTATGTGAAACACAATATAGTGACATATAAAACTTTATTATCAAGTAATAATTCACTTTAAGAATCAGTTCCACTTTTAATTCCAAGATTAGTAAGAGTAATGAAATAAAAAAATAGAGTGAATCATTTCTAGGAATTCTGAGATTATAGCATATTTCCATAATATAAACAAGTATAGATGTTACCTGTTGTGTATATTTCTGTATTTCATCCAGAACAAATTCTACTTCTTTTGAGGTTGTTAATGAAGCGAGATTTCCACTAAGATTGTAGCAATACAGTTTTGCATTATCATAGCTTTCTCTACTGGAATTGATTCTAAGACAAGCGTCCCCAATATGATTCCATCCTTCTCCACAGAGGTGAGCTAATTTTAAAAAATATGCATTTTTAGATTACCCAAACACAAATTTACTTTTCAATTATTTTAGATTTCTAAATATAACTACTCTACTTGTTTAAATTATTTTTTAAAATAAAACACCATAATATTGAAATATAACATTCCAAACAAAATTTGTCTAATAGTTTGACGGAAAATAAAATCCAAATAATCTAATTTTTATTTAATTATTAAATATAACTTATGGCTCTAAGATATCCGTTAAAATGTGTTGACCATTAGGTTTTCTGTATAAAGTCTACTATATTGGTAGATGATATCTCAATAAGTAAAATCACTGTTACATTTATGCCTCAAGGACCAGCTTACTGGGCAGCGCCTATGGCTCCAGCCCAATGTACACAGGGTGGTGGGTTCAAACCCGGCCCCAGCCAAACTGCAACAAAAAAATAGCCGGGCGTTGTACCAGGAACCTGTAGTCCCACCTACTCGAGAAACTGAGGCAAGAGAATCGCCGAAGCCAAGGAGTTGAAGGTTGCCATGAGCTGTGTGATGCCATGGCATTCTACCGAGGGCAATAAAATGAGACTCTGTCTCTGCCCCCTCACCCAAAAAGGACCAATTTACATAAACAAAATCACTTTAATAGAAAAACAACCAGCACATAACCAAAGCAATTTCAATGTTATTCTCTTGAAATAACTAACCTACAAATCTAATTTCCATAGCTCAGGTATATCCTTCTAGTTTAAGTGGCTTTCTTTGATTCTTTTAATTGTAAGTATGGGTAGAAAAGGTATACTGGCGTTCTTTGATTCTTTTAATTGTAAGTATCCATCTTGGTGAAGGAACACCACCTCTTCCATGAACATTCCTCCCTTTGTTTAGACCATTGTTTAAATAGAAAGGCAACAGGAACCAGACGTCAGTTCCCTTCTGCAGGGAAAACTTGCCTGTGCTCTATGTCATAGACTTTTTATACGTTCTGAATAAATCTCATTTACACATTATATTGTCACTCCTAAATTCTTCCTTGGGCAAAGGCAAGGATCCACTTGACCTGAAGTGGCTCCCAACATTGGGAGTCACTTTCTGCATTATTATGTATAAAAACAAATGCAAAGCATAGGATTTTGAGGCTAAACTACATTACATCCCTGAATCAAATATTTTTATAGTGTAGTATTTTGTGGTATTGAGCATCAGCTCAGCTGTTGGTTTAAAAGGAAAGCAGTTAATTTTTTTAACGAGTTTAGTGAGATAAATTCAAATTGCCAAGCTCATAAGAGAATGATATATATAAAAAAAAAAAAAAGTGCAGTTTTCAGACTGGGCCTTTTTCTTACAGAATTCACTTGAGATAAGCTGAATGGAAACCTAACTATGTATACCCAACTGGCTGCTTAATAGATATGAATTCAATAGGGAGGTAAGGTATAATATAATATTTCATTATATCTCTTTGTCAAGCATAGCCCTTATACCAAGGAAATAGTTTTATCCTGGGAATGAGTGGATGAGTACTACCACAATAAATTCATTATCATCTTTCTAAACTTCTGCTGGCAGCCAATCCACTTTTTTATTGAAGCAATCTTCCATTAAACATATATACTCTTTCACCTAAATCTTATTTTGGTCTAGGTTTTACTTTGTGCTTTTAAGAAAATTTTATATAAATATTTGTATAGACCTATGTTTACTGTATATTATCAATGCTACTTTCAAGTTCTTATCTCAGTTTCTTCGTAAACCCTTCCTAATGCATTAACATTCTCTAATTTTCTCCAAATGAACACTTTCTTTAAAAGTTTTAAGTATCAGCATACAAAAAATTCCAAATTTTGAATGAACATTCCAGAACATCACTGGTATTTTTTAAAAGCAGAATAATTTTGATTTTGTTACATAAACTTGTAAGACAAGATTCTGTTTCAAATATGAATCCCGTTATAGAATTTTCTAACACTTTTTAAAATTACATAGGTTCAGAAATTTTTCCATGTAAAAAAAAAGATCCTGGGATCTATAGAGAGAGGCAAAAACTGGACAGACAAAAAATATCTAGTTAATAGTTACAATTCAGGTTACAGTAAAACTATGGTATAATCCAAAGGAAAAACATTAAAAATAAAATAAAAATAATAGTTAAAACTGTGACATTTACAACTGAGGCATATATGAGTGAGGCACTTTATCAGCTTGTGCCTGTTTAACTGTATAACAAGAAGACAGAACTGGTTAAATACCTGCATTACTTTTCAGTTTTGTGATTTTATCTTTTATATTAAAAAGAAAAGTGCACTTAGTGTCTACTATGCTGAAGTATGAATGCTAATAGTAAAAATAAAATGAAATTGCCACTTAAAGTGAGCTCTGCCCTGTTTTGTACAATTTAGATTCTCATAAAACAGATAACATTTATTATAAATGCTACAATTCATAATAAAGTCAGTAGAAAGCATTCACTTAATTTAAAAAAATTAATGTCCATTAAAAACAAATTAAATATGAAAAATGTTAATATTTGTTAAATCTGGATATTAAGTCAATAGTAATTATTTTCTACATTTTAAAGATTTTTATAAAAACATGAAATGGTATCTGATTGATTCAATAGTATGGTATAAACACATAAATGTCATAAAAGAACTGAAAACAAATACAAATTATAAAACTTTTCTTATAGAAACAATACTATTATTACTACAATATTATAGCATGTTTTCCACTGGAAATGAAGAACATTTTCATTACAAGAAAATGTAATGTTCTTGCTAAATGCACTTTACTATAACAATATTTACCTATAGACTATGAAAGTTTAAATTACTCAAGTTTGAAATCTTTACCTGGTAAAGCCTGGCATTCTTGCTGTCTCTGATCCCATTGACAATTCAAGTTTAGTGAACAGCTTTTACAACTGGTAAGTTTGTTACAAATCTGTTCATTTCTCACATGACATTTGGTGTAGTTTTTGACAGACTGGAAAATTAAACGATAAAGTATGTTATTTTTCACCTTTGTACAGCAATGATTCTTAAACTTTAGTATATTTCAAATCTCCTGTGAAATTTAAAATACAAATTCCTAATTCCAAATCCAATTCTATTTCATCAGAATCTCTCCTATTTATTTCAAGTTGTTGAATTAAATTAAATTGGGCCTAAAACTGCTTCTGCAGGTAGTGAACCACAATTTAATATGTAAATAAACTGCGACTCAACTTACAAGTATATTACTGTAACATGTAGGCTAAGTCTCAGCCAATCATAGCTAAGCTCTGGACAATCACAGACTACCAACTGATCAGACCATGTCCATATAAAACCCAACATCAAGCAGATCAAGAGTTAACTGAATAGCAAGGAAATGCTTTGGCAGATTTTCATGCTAAGTCTGCCAGTACTGAAATAGTTAAAAATGCACTTTCAATGAACTATATTGATTTATCCAAGTCAAATCACCTGTGATAACCTAATTAATAAACAGTGGCATGCACCTGAATTGAAGGAACAAAACTTGGTATTTCAGAGGATGTAAATCCAATATGAAGCAGGGACTTACAGAGAGCCTGGAGGGCCACTTAGTCACACCCGAGTCTCTAAAGCTTAAACTATTAAAATCTTTCTTCTCTATGACTCATCATGAAAGAGAAAAAAATGATACAAATTATTTTTTTAAAAATGAAATGACTGTTCTAAAATTTCTAAAGTGGTTTATAACCACTATTGATTTGTCGAACTCATAATTTGGTCAAGATAATAAAAAACCTCAAGTGATATATTTCTGGCACCTGCCAGATCATTTGAACACAGATATACTTCATTCAGTTACTAACTTCGATTCATATTTTTGGTTGCATAAAGCTTTCCATATAGGAAAACAGTAGCTAAAATGTTATTAAAACAGAAAATGCTCCCTTATAGAGCATTCCTGGAGAAAACTATAGCAGTAGAGGTACTCAGGGTATGCCTTAGCCAAAGGCATTACCAATTAATGATAATCAGATCCACTCCCACTGAAAAGCACAGATAGACCCCTTATGAAATAGTTGTTGTAAGACCTAATAGTAGAAGCTTATGTAGCTCTTGCTCTTATAAATTCAATATTGCACGGCTTTAATGCATTATGCCAAAATATATTTTCACTGGGTAAAAGAAGTACTTTGTGATTCACAAACTGATGATAATCAGATCTTTCATGATCTAGCATCTAGAGAGAAGGAAGGAAGGAAGGAGGGGAGAAAAGAAAGAAAGAAGGAAGAAAGGAAGGAGAGAGAAAGAAAGAAAAAATAGAGAAAGAAAGAATATCCTTGAATTCTCTTGGTTGGGGCCAGGCCAAGTTCAAAGCCTGAGCTCTGGATCCACATCTCTCACCTTAAAAGGGCCCCTCCAGACTCTTGGGACTGTACACTCATTGGAGACCTCAAGGTAAAAGTGAATAGGCAAGCTTCTCCTCAAAAGCAGATGACATCCTAAATGAAAAAGCTTTCCCAAGATCTGGGATCAAGACTTTTCTCTTTTGTCATCATAAAATCTTTGTTCTCTTTCCTTTTCCCCCTGTGTTTCTTTTCTGTTTATGCACAGCAGGAAAATTATGCTCTCATAATTGATAGCTGCCACAGGGAATATAATTGAATGGCGCATATGTCATTTAAACTAAATCCTTACCTGACCTTAGAGATTCTCTGGTTCACCCTATAACAAAGTTCTCTGATGTTCTATGTTTTATACAGAGTTAGGCTTTTAGTTTACCTATTCAAAGTCCTTCTTTAAATCTAATAGAAGAATAAATCTATAATAAGGGGTGTACAGTTAAATTATGCCAGAAATTAAATAAGAAAACCAAAAGAAAATAAATTCAATAGTTTGTAAATAAATTTATGATGCTAATCACTTAAATACTGAAATCCTTCAATTGTGCAAGGATTCAACAATGGAACCTCCGACAAATGTTACAAGTGCTTCTCTACTGGTGATCTCTAATACACAAGGCAAGGAACTTTTTTGGGTGTCCTTCTAGGATATATTTTCATCTCTGCAGGATTTAACAAACAACCATAAATATGGGCATCTTCATGTATCGATACGTGGAAAATAAGGGGCCATTGTGGATTAGAGATCCTAACAGTACTGCTGTCACTCAATAAGCAACTGGAGAACATTGGTCTACACCTCTTAATTTATACTATGAAATAAAGAGAAATTTGCTGGGAGGTGTGAGTAATTCTAAACAGGCACTAGGCATCGTTTGGTGGAACGCTCCTTCCCTGTTTGGGGATAAATGTAAATGAGGTTATAATTAGAAATATGTCTCAAACATTAGGAACTATCCTGAATCTACTTTAAAGGCTATCGTTGCTCATACTTTTAAGTTCTCTTGCTTAAAAGAACATGACTGCTGTGAACTATCTGTTGGCTGAGGAAGAGGGAAGATGTACAATGGCTGACAGCGCCTCCTGCTGCACATGGATAATATGGCTGATCAGCTGTAATAAATCAACGAACAAGCTACTTGATAAAAACAAGTAGATTCCTGTTCTGGCTTACTGTTGGTATATTTGATTTTGATTGGTTCACTCATGGGGGCTCCTGATGAGGAGTAAACTTCAGTCTCTTACTATTATCCTTTTGACAGTCATGACAATAGTTTCCCCAGTATGCCATATCCTCTCAAAAGTCTTAAATGCTCATATGAAGCCATCTGTTACATATCAAATAGTCTCACTGTGGTTAAAATAATGAAAACAAGATGAGAATGTAAAAAAACAGCCAACTAATTTCTGATTGTATATGAAGCACATTCTGCCCTATGATTGCACCAATGTACACAATTATAATTTAATAAAATTATTTGGAAAAAAAAAAAAGAAAGAAACAGCCAACTGAATGGATGTTGAGAATTGTGAATTCCATACTGAGACCAAACAAGTCCATTATGTTGTAGCATCAGCGTCAAAGGTGTTGGTTAGTTTCACAAAATTAAGAGCTGAACAAAAGGGGATAATTAAATTTGGCCTAATTAGTACATAAACAAACTTCAACCTCATGTACAAGAATATTATTGTAACACAGAGCTAAGTCTCAGGCAATCACACCCTGTCACCTCATCATATAGGAACACATAAGGCATATACCTCATCTCACCATGCCCAAGTAGGACAAACGCCAAGGTAAAACCAATAAAGATATTTCTATACATCATTTCCTTTCTCTATTAATACTACATGCCTGTGTTTCAGGCAGGAGTTCTCTGAATCTCTATTGCTTCAGGGTGATACCTGATTGACAAATCATTCTCTATTCAAGTCAACTTTGCTAAATTTAATTTGTCTAATGCTTTTCTTTTAACAAGACTAAACTATTATTCTTGGAATTGGAATGAGTGCTTATTGAAAATAAAGTGTGTAAATTACACAAGTTTGAAATAAATCATCCAGTGAAAACTTTTTCTAGTGAATTTGAAAATAGGCTTACAATTCAATAAATAAATTAAATGCATAAAGTCATGGCCCTTAATCATGACACAAAATGATTTTAGTCTTAATAATTCTATCATGGAAACCCTTGGGAATGATGTTGAAATTATGAAAATTATGGAGATATTTATCAAAATCTAATACAATCTTAAAAGATAAATTATTTTCATAATAACTCAGACTAATTTTATTACCATGGACACTAAAAAATGGTTTTAGTTAATTGGTATTTCTCCTGTATGTATTTGTCACACTTCCTTCATCAAGGCTGCAAAGAACCTGCAAAAGTTACTTTTTTTCTAAATCTACTAAATAATGTAATCACAATTCAACTAATTCTGGCATTGAGAGGTTAAAGGTAAAGAAAGAAAAAAAATTGGGCATATATATGAATTTTGGTAGTAGTTCTTTAGTCATGACAATGACTTGGGGGTGGTAGTTTATATACCCAGGTTCAGATAATTCACAATACTGTCAATACCTCTGGGAAAAAATCTACCTCCTGGAAATCAGATACTAAAATTTTGGGCTCAATTCTTCCTATGGCTCTATTTTGTGAGGAAAAAAAAATACAAAGGACTTAATGCTATACCTTCGACCCCACTTCAATCTTTTTATTTTTTTGTCTCCACACATATTTATCTCAGGCCTTCTAATGTAAAAGAGTTGATATTTACTTTCAAAAATTAAAATAAAGTTATAACTATCCTACATATAAAATTTGCTTTTTCTACTTGACCTAGAACTTTCCTGCTCATACAGATCATTTAAGAAGTTATGTATGCTTTCTGTATGTTTCATTTCTGGAAACATGATGATCAACTAAGTGAATGCCATAGGTCTAAGCTATTCAGACTATTGTGATTGTTGCTTTAACTTTGCTCCACCACAATAACCATGCCCACCTCGCCTTTGGTAGTTGAGTGCTGCTACTTATCTCCTGCTGCTCTGGGATCTAGTTATACCAGTGCACTTAAGTTTCCCGACTCAATAGCTACAGTTCCCATTGGAAGCCTGGCACTGGCTTACGGAGAAGAGTGATCATGGACTCTTCCAGGATGCCAGGACCCCTCTCCAAAATTTATTTCTCATGGTGTTGATGAAAGTTATGTCTTCTGTAACCTCTTAGTGAGGGTGAGTAGTCTTAATGGAAAAATATATTCCAACAATTCAATCTCCTAAGCCTTTAATCCTCTTCATAAAACTTAACTATATCTTGTTATTAAAGCAACTTATATCATTGAAAAGTATATACTAACAAAACATGTATGAAAGCAAAAGAGTCCAGTATGGTTAGCTAATACTACAAATTTTCCTACATTTTACATTTTAAGTATTGTTTTATATTAGAATTAAAATTTAAATATTATTAGTTACCAGAAAAAAATTGTATATGATACAATCAAAATTCAAACAGTTTCAAATTCTCTCCTCTTTACATTTTACCTCTGCCTACTATCTTATAAAACAAGTTGATACTTTTATTGATTAATAAAAGTTCAGAAAATGAAAAAAATAATGTAAATTATATTTAAAAATCTATATGCACGTTTAGTTTTATTTAAGCTATAATCCCATAAGAAAATGTTTAGTGCTATTAAACGCTATTTTTTTAATTTTCCTTCCAATTTTTTGACATCTAAAAAATATGGGATGTTTTGATGCCACTCACTTAAAATTTTAATTTTGATGCTCTTAATTTATTTTAATCAACCATAAATATTAATTTTATAATTTTTCTTTATCTAAAGTAGAATGTCAGTGCTACTGATATTTTGAACCAAAAATTATTTGTTGTGGGAAGACTGTTCCATGCCTTGTAGACGGTTTAGCAGTATCCCTGCCCTCTACTTACTAGATGCCAGCAGCAGCCCCACAGTTGTGACAAACAAAAATATCCCCACACATTGCCAAATGTCCCCTGTGAAACAAAACTGTCTCCAGTTTACGATCACTAATCTAAAGTTGATTAAAAGGGGACTTCAGGTTAAAGGGATTATCTTCAGGTTAAACTTACATACAAAGTATATAAATAAATGCTAGATTATACCATTAATGTATATCTGATTGGAATCAGTGAAAATTATTTTAAGATCTATATTGTTACCAGCACAGGATATAATGTTTATAGTTATAGTCTTTTTTAAAAAATCAGTTTCAAACAAGAAACATTTTCCCACCCCCATTCATGAAAAGAAGTAAAAGTTACTAGATTCAAAATGGAATATAAACTAACAAATTCAAGCAAAAACTATAGTCTGACTTTTAAATTTACCAAGAAGTAAATGATTCCCTACTTATCTTCTAAATGTCTTAATGTATCAAGTACTTTTTCATATAGTGCTGTTAAATGGCAAACTAATGATTATAAAGCAGCCATGCTAACTACATCACTATTTACCCATAAATACTAACCATACTGCAGTTACTATTTGCCGAAATGCATTTCTTGTCATCACACCATTGGCACCCATTTGTATTGGCTGTACAGCTGGCACAGTCTGCGTATCTGTAACATCTGTCATCAGAAGTAGCTATAATGCAAACGGGACACAGAATATATCAGAATGAAAAAAAAAAAGGTTACATTTCTGAATTCACACTTTTCCAAATATCTATTTAAGAAACACTAAAAATTTTGTAACCCAACAAAAATGACTTTCAATATCAAAATCAGTTCTTCAAAATGAAGTCAATTAGAAGCTTAATCGTGTTCACAAGCTTTTAGATGACTTTTACCACTCTTGTCTTAATTATTTAACTCACAAAGATCCTACAGTCATTTTAAATGTACACACTTTGGTAGGGGAAAAGGAATTATGCTCACTTCCCTGAGAATAATGTATTACTATACTTCCAAAATAAAGCCTCACAGAAATAATCTCCTATCGCTCTATTTTATATTTCTATTTCTGTAATAGAGAAATTTTGTCACCAGAAAGTGGGGGGAAAACTTACCTATTTTAGGAGGGCATTTTGCTCTTAGAATATTATTAGTATTCCCTGATTCCCAAGATTCACAGTGATTTTTATTCCAAACACATTTTATCCCAGGACCAGCATTTTTACAAAGTTCTTCATCTCTGAAAGCCTTGCAATTTGGAGGCTTGTATACAAGTATATCACTAAGGAGAACACTAGAAAATCCCCCAAATATATACATGGACCTATGGAAAACAAACAAAAATCTTAAATAAATGGTATTAAAAGTCTCAGTGTAAAGATTTAATTTTTAAAATGTAGATTTTAATATACGTTTGTATTATTTTAAAATAAGCTCCTAAATGTCTGTCAGCATTGTGTTCTTTAAAATCACATTTCTAACATATAATACAATGTGAAAATATCAAACGAATTATTACAAAATTCCTTTGAGATATAGATAAAATGTGAAATAATCTTTAAATTTTAATTGTATTAAGAAAACATTAAATCTTCAACATATCTATCTTATTGTTAATGTAAGAAAGAAAAAGGTACAAGGATTACATACAACATTCCTTTGACATTATTTGGGAAAATACTGTTTTAATAATAAAAGAAACAAATTTGTAGGAAATAGCTACAGATTGATAATAAGATCTTTAGAATTTTTTTCTAGAATTATAATTTTTGTATATAGACATAGAATTTAGAAATTAGAGACAGAGTTCTTATAGTATTTTACTTTTTTAAAGGAAGATGACCAAAAGTAAAATAATCAAAAATACTTTCAAGATTTCAACTTGGAGAGATGCCTAGACAATACTAAATTAATACTAACCAGTGCCAAAGAAGTTTGAGACAACTTCAAAACAGTATAATTTTTATTCCTCATTAATATAATGAGTGGAAAAGCTCATAGAAAGCCTCAAGTCCAATTTCCAATGGATATAAGAATATTAAAGTCCAGAGAGATAAAGAGACTTGTCAAAAATCATACATTTATTTTGTTACAGAACCAAAATGAGAATCTTAATTCTTCTCACTTTCCTTGCTCTCCTTGATAGAAATATTGGACCAGCCAATCATTTCAGCTTGATGAGATACCATCTAACTACAGTGAGAATGGCCCACATCACAAAATCTCAAAACTGCAGATGCTGGCGTGGATGTGGAGAGAAGGGAACACTTTTACACTGCTGGTGGGACTGCAAACTGATACAACCTTTTTGGAAGGAAGTGTGGAGAACTCTCAAAG
>CAUYON010030233.1:0-35636 GCA_963573935.1 Arctocebus calabarensis
ATCTTCATAAGGAGGACTATGAAACTTTAAGAAAAGAAATAGCTGAACATGTCAACAAATGGAAAAACATACCTTGCTCATGGCTAGGAAGAATCAACATTGTTAAAATGTCCATACTACCCAAAGCAATATACAATTTTAATGCAATTCTATTAAAGTTCCATTGTTAGAGACCAAACAGGAACTGGTATCCAGGACAGTGCACATTGCTCCTCTGTCAGGATGAATGGAGACCAGAAATCAGATATTTATGCCCAAGAAAAGTGGGATTTCCTCCAGCACTTCTCAGAAATTGTCAGGATGCTGACTGAGGATGAGATGGGGCACCCAGAGACAGGAGATGCTATTGCCTGGCTTAAGGAGGTCCTGGAGTATAATGCCATTGGAGGCAAGTACCACTGGGGTGTGATGGTGTTGGTAGCATTTCAGGAGCTGGTGGAACCAAGGAAAGAGGATGCTGATAGTCTCTAACAGGCCCTGACTGTGAGCTGGTGTGTGGAGCTGCTGCAAGCTTTCTTCTTAGTAGCAGATGACATCATGGATTCATCTCTCACCCGGTGGAGGAAGATCTGCTGGTATCAGAGCCAGGCATAGGTCTGGATGCTGTCAATGATGCTATGCTCCTGGAAGCATGTATCTACCGCCTGTTGAAGCTCTACTGCTGGGAACAGCCCTATTACCTGAACCTGATTGAGCTCTTCCTGCAGAGTTCATATCAGACCGAGATCGGGCAGACTCTGGACCTTATCACAGCCTCCCAGGGTAATGTGGATCTTGGCAGATTTACTGAAAAGAGGTATAAATCTATTGTCAAGTGCAAGACAGCTTTTTACTCCTTCTACCTTCCCATAGCTGCCACCATGTACATGATAGGCATTGATGGGCAGAAGGAGCAGTCATGCAAAGAAGATCGTGCTGGAGATGGGCAAGTTCTTACAGATCCAGGAAGATTACCTTGATCTCTTTGGGGACCCAAGTATGACAGGCAAGGTTGGCACTGACATCCAGGACAACAAATGCAGCTGGCTGGGTTCAGTGTCTGCAACGGGCCACTCTGGAGCAGCGCCAGATCTTGCAGGAGAATTATGGGCAGAAGGAGGCAGAGAAGGTGACCTGGGTGAAAGCCCTGTATGAGGACCTGGATCTCCCTGCTCTCTTTTTGCAGCATGAGGAGGACAGCTACAGCTGCCTTATGACTCTCATTGAGCAGTTTGCAGAACCCCTGCCCCCGGTCATCTTCCTGGAGCTAGCACACAAAATCTACAGGCTGCAAAAGTGACTGCAAGGATGGGGAGAGGAGGCTCAATAAATTATTGTGTAACCTTGTGAAAAAAAAGCTCCATCGTCATATTTTAAAGACCTAGAAAAAATAATACTTCATTTTATATGGAATCAGAAAAAACCTTGAATAGCCAAGACATTACTCAGAAATAAAAACAGAGCAGAAGGAATCACGCCACCAGACCTGAGACTGTACTACAAATCAATAGTGATCAAAACAGCATGGTACTGGCACAAAAACAGAGAGATAGATGTATGGAACAGAATAGAGAACCAAGAGATGAACCCAGCTACTTACCGCTATTTGATCCGTGACAAGCCAATTAAACACATTCAGTGGGGAAAAGATTCCCTATTTAACAAATGGTGCTGGGTGAACTGGCTGGCGACCTGTAGAAGACTGAAACTGGACCCACACCTTTCTCCATTAACTAAGATAGACTCTCATTGGATCAAAGATTTAAACTTAAGATATGAAACTATAAAAATACTAGAAGAAAGTGCAGGGAAAACTCTTGAAGGAATCAGCCTGGGTGAATTTTTTATGAGGAGGACTCCCCAGGCAGTTGAAGCAGTATCAAAAATACACTACTGGGACCTGATCAAACTAAAAAGCTTCTGCACTGCTAAGAACACAGTAAGTATAGCAGGCAGACAGCCCTCAGAATGGGAGAAGATATTCGCAGGTTATGCCTCAGACAAAGGTTTAATAACCAGAATACACAGAGAACTCAAATATATTAGCAACAGAAGGACAAGTGATCTCATCTCAGGGTGGGCGAAGGACTTGAAGAGAAACTTCTCTAAAGAAGACAGGTGTACAGCCTACAGGCACATGAAAAAATGCTCACCATCCTTAATGATCAGAGAAAAGCAAATCAAAACTACTTTGAGATATCATCTAACTCCAGTAAGATTAGCCCACACAACAAAATCCCAAAACCAGAGTTGTGGCATGGATGTGGAGAAAATGGAACACTTCTGCATTGCTGGTGGGCATGCAAACTAATACGTTCCTTTTGGAAGGATGTTTGGAGAATACTTAGAGATCTAAAAATGGACCTACCATTCGATCCTATAATTACTTTACTAGGTATATATCCAGAAGACCAAAAATCACATCATAATAAAGATATCTGTACCAGAATGTTTATTGCAGCCCAATTCATAATTGTTAAGTTGTGGAAGAAGCCCAAGTGCCCATCAACCCATGAATGGATTAATAAATTGTGGTACATGTATACCATGGAATACTATGCAGGCTTAAAGAAAAATGGAGACTTTACCTCTTTCGTGTTTACATGTATGGAGCTGGAACATATTCTTCTTAGCAAAGTATCTCACGAATGGAAGAAATGTACGCCAATGTACTCAGCCTTACTATGAAGCTAATATATAGCTTTATGAAGGCTAAAACCCAATTATAGCACAAGAATATGGGGAAAGGGGCAAGAGAGGGGAGGGAGGGGGGTGGATGGGTAGAGGGAGGGCGATTGATGGGATCACACCTATGGTGCATCTTTGAAGGGTACAAGTGAGACTTACTAAATGCATAGTATAAATGTCTTCATATAGTGATTAAAAGGCCATGAAGGCTATATTAAACAGTTTGATGAAAATATTTCAGATTGTATATGAAGTCAGCACATTATGCCCCATGATTGCATTAATGTACACAATTATGATTCAATAAAAAAAAAGATTTGGAAAAAATGATTCTGCATTTTGTGTGGAACCCGAAAAAACTCCGCATAGCTAAGGCAGTTCTTAGTAATAAAAACAAAGCTGGGAGCATCACCATACCAGATTTTAGGCTGTACTACAAAGCTATAGTGGTCAAGACAGCATGGTAATGCCACAAAAATGGAGACTTCCATCTGGATAGATGCCCAGTAATGCCCAAATTGAATAGAGATGCAATTTGGAATTGAATAGAAAACCAGGAAATGAAACTAACATCTTACAACCACCTAATCTTTGATAAACCAAACAAGAACATACCTTGGGGGAAAGACTCCCTATTCAATAAACGGTGCTTGGAGAACTGGATATCCACATGTAAAAGACTGAAATTGGACCCTTATCTTTCTCCATTCACAAAAATTGATTCAAGATGGAGCAAGTACTTAAATTTAAGGCATAAAACAATAAAACTCCTCAAAGAAAGCATAGGAAAAACACTGGAAAATATAGTCCTATGGAAGACTTCATGAAGAAAACTGCCATGGCAATTGCAACAACAACAAAAATAAACACATGGGACTTAATCAAACTGAAAAGCTTCCATACAGCTAAGGAGACAACAACCAAAGCAAATCAACAACCTACACAACGGGAAAGGATATCTGCATATTTTTAATCAGACAAAAGCTTGATAACTAGGATCTATAAAGAACTCAAATTAATCCACATGAAAAAAGCCACCAATCCCATATATCAATGGGCAAGAGACATGAATAGAACCTTTTCTAAAGAAGATAGACGAATGGCTAACAAACATATGAAAAAATGCTCACTATCACTAATTATTAGAGAAATGCAAATCAAAACCAACCTGAGATACCATAAAATGGCTCACATCACAAAATTTCAAAACTGCAGATGCTGGTGTGGATGTGGAGAGAAGGGAACACTTTTATGTTGCTGTTGGGACTGCAAACTAATACAACCTTTTGGGAAGGAATTATGGAGAACCTTCAAAGAACTCAGGTTAGACCTCCCATTTGATCTCGCAATCCCATTACTAGGCATCTACCCAGAAGGAAACAAATCCTTTTATCATAAGGACACTTGTACTAGACTGTTTATTGCAGCTAAATTTACAATTGCCAAAATGTGGAAACAGCCTAAATGTCCACCACCCAGGAATGGATTAATAAGCTGTAGTATATGTACATCATGGAATACTATTCAGCCATTTAAAAAATGGAGACTTTACAGCTTTTGTATTAACCTGGATGGAAGAGGACACATTATTTTTAGTGAAGCCACATAGGAATGGAGAAGCATGAATCTTATGTAGTCAATTTTGATATGAGGACAATTATTGACAATTAATGACATGGCGGGGGCAGGGGAAGAGGAGAGCAGAGAGAGAAAGAAGGAGGGAGGAGTGGGGAATGAAAGAGCAGAGAGAGGGAAGGACGGAGTGGGTGGGGGAAAGGAAAAGCAGAGAGAGGCAAGGAGGGGTCTTGGTGTGTGCCACACCTTTTGGGGGCAAGACAATTGTAAGAGGGACTTTACCTAACAAATACAATCGGTGTAACCTGGTTTCTTGTACCCTCAATGAATCCCCAACAATAATTTTTAAAAAGCTGTAACAGACCAGTTGTTTTATGTAACTGATTTCTGTTCTATTTGAAGTTAGGTTAGCAATACTCACAGGCATGGTAACTTTCCAATTAAAGTTTTAAAAATGTTTGCTTATAGTCCAAAGGTTTTTAGGACAGACCAGTGTTTATAATATTGGGACATATACATATAATTATAATTTATACAATATTAATTACCTTTTCACATTTGACAATGTTTCTTATACATCTTTAATAAATGAAATAAGTCTAATTTGTTTTTCTAAGACTTTCAGTGGTCTTAATATTTCTTGTTTTTTCTTTTTTGGAGACAGAGTCCCACTTTATTGCCCTCGGTAGAGTTCCATGGTGTCACAGCTCACAGCAATCTCCAACTCTTGGGCTTAAGCAATTCTCTTGCCTCAGCCTCCAGAGTAGCTGGGACTCTAGGTGCCTGCCACAACACCTGGCTATTTTTGTTGCAGTTATCACTGATGTTTTAGCTGGCTGGGGCCGGGTTCGAACCTGCCACCCTTGGTATATGGGGCTGGTGTCCTACCCACTGAGCAACAGGCACTACCCAGTGGTCTTAATATTTCAAAAAGACTAGATTTAGAGTTGTTTAGTTGGCCTGGGCTGTGTTTGAACTCCCCAGCACCTTGTAATCACTGTGTTATGGGTGCCAAGCCCCAAATTTAGAGTTTTGATTTTGGAAGTTTTGTCAAATATCGAAGGCTTAAAACATTTGTTCAAATAAAATTACAAGTCAAAGATTTTAAAGGCAGTACATAGTCAACTGGATTACATGTAAATTTTCTTTACAAATGTTCTTTTATGGACTTCATTTAATCTGCACAGATAATCTATAAATACTCTAAACTTTCTTCAACCTTTGTCTTGCTGTTCACTTTTTAAATAATATTCTGATTCAGGACAAAATTTATATAAGATTATTTATTTTAAATTAAATTATAGATGTGTACATCAATTCTTTTTTTAATATAATGTTATTTTTCTTTCTGTATAATTCTTCTCACTTCCAAAAAACTCACTTTCTATAACACACGATCACAGTTCACTATGAAGTCAGCCATTCACTTGGCCAAACTGATAATTAGAGGGTTTAATAGGCTAGAATTTTATTTTCTGATAAAGACTCAGTTTTCCCAACAATTTAAACTAAATTATTACATTTTTTTATATTCCCATTTTTCAAGTTCAAGTAAGCTCAGAAATCAGATTTCTGTCTTTAGGCATGAACACATTGCAGTCTATATTGTCTGAGGAATGAAGTAGTTCTAAACATTTTGAATGGCTCCACCCTGAGGAGGGAGCACATACTCTAACCTCCTCCCCAGACAAAAACTGCAGCAAAGACCAAATAATCTTGCTCAAGGTGCAGGGCTGCATTCATTCATTTGTTAGAACACTCATTTAATTTGTAAAGGTATTTTTCCATTTATTAAGTTTTGATCAAAATATTTCTCAGGTCTAATTATTCACCCCCTAGATAAAGGATCCATACAGGAGACTTCTGACTTGGGCCTCCTCCTTCCTGCTTTGGTGCTCTTCACTCTCTGGGGGCAGATCCAAGTAGGGCAGTGCCGGCGTACCTGGATGGGTCCTACTGGTTTTGGGGCTACCTCTCGTGCTGTTTGGTTGGTGAAGGCATTTCTCTTTGCAGTTGGGGAGATGTCTGTCTTGTGCCCCTGACAATGGATGACTCTGGCATTCTCTACTCTCTCTGAATGCCCCTCTGTCCAACAAAATCCCATTTTATTACTTATTTGTGGCCTGTGGGCTCAATTCCTGAATCCCCCAAACCAAGGACTCACTGAAGAAATTCCACTAACAAACCCACAACACAGTTATTGTTTTTCTATTTCCCCCCCTAAGTTTCACATGGCCACGTGGCCACCAGTGACTAGATCTGTGTCTGAGACAGAAAGCAGAAAACCTGGAACTTCTAGTTTCTCTGAGAATAGTCAGGGGCAAAGTTGGAGCAGTGAAGAAGGGGCAACTCACACAATCCTTTCATCCTGTGTGAGGATGAAAGGGGAGGGTGAAATTCCACCTATTGTTACCCATCTCAGTCAGTCTCCATGTACTCATTTGCACACATTCCAACCCACTTCTTTACCTGAGCAGTCATGATTTCTCACTTGAATTGCCACTTAGCCATCGGAGGCAAATCAACACTCCCTTAAGTCCTTTCAGTCATACTATATCCACACACTCTCATAGACTTTTTAACAGGCCTGTGGGTGATCTAACCGGAGGTTGATTAGACCCTTGCTTCCACCCAAATGGTGTTTCTGGTGATGAGTGTTGACACACATTTCTGGGAGCAGCTGACAGGCTGGTAGGGCTGAGGCTCCCCACTGTTTGTGTGTGTGTGTGTGTGTGTGTGTTTCTAGCAGTGGGTTGCTCTACTGACACATGCCTCCGAGAGCCTCCGACAGGCCGATAGCCAGGCAACCTGGGGTCCCTGTTCAAAGTTCCTGTGCCTTTGGCCTTCCCAGAGGTCCCTAAGGGCTCTACACAAATCATAACAAACAAATTCAACAAATAGTCCACAATAATCCACAACAAATTAAGTACAACAAAAATACCATCAACAGTTACACTAAATGTCTGCAGACACTAGCCAAAAATAGATGTTAAAATAGCTTACTTCCAGAGGCGGACTCACAGGTGAATTTAGGGATGATCATCAGCCAGTCTCCTGAGGGTTCTGGTCCTCTGGGGCCCGGGAATGTTTCCCCTCAGGGAGTGTCTCCCCCTCAGAAGGACCACAGCCTGTTCCTCTTCTGGAGGCTGCCTAAGGATCTGCAGAATCAGGGTCTGGAGGACACGGGCCAAACTTAAGAAGCAGTGGGGTAGAGGTGGGGAAAGAGTGACAGACAAAAAGGGAAAGCCCAGGAAGGGCTCAGTCAGATGCCTGCCCGGCCATGTCCCTGACAGGATAAGAACTCTATCTTAGCATAGGCAGGACATATAAACCCTGTATCAGGTCACCCTGGAGGGTGATTCGTCACTAAACTGTATGATAGAGTTGTGGAACTGCAGGTGAAGGCCCACTTGAATTCCATAGCCTCGGGGGCCATGGAATCACAGTTAAAACTCAATCACTCACACATTCATTCACATTCTCACTTTCAAAAAACTCACTTTCTATAACACATGATCACAGTTCACTATGAAGTCAGCCATTCACTTGGAAATTGGAAAGGGAGGACAGTTTAGAGATCCACTATAATACCAAAGGAAAAATAAAGCCAGAAGATCTGGTTGGCCACCCTGACATGAGATTTGAAACTAGAATATCTAGTTGGCACCCCAACATGAGATCTGCTGCCGGCCTTATGGTTGGGTCCAGCCTCTGGGCAACCCAGACAGACAGACAGACAGACATACTGGTCAGGGACAGAACCAGAACCAGACGACTCTGTTAAGGTGCCCAAATTTCAGTCAAGTAATTCAGCTGATTGAGGTGGGGAACGGGTCGGTCTCCCATCTAGGGCTGAGGAGCATCTCTCAGTGACCATCCCCTAGGTGGAGGTTGGCCCATGTACCCAGCTGCAACTGGTGGTCCCAACCTAGATCAATACCTAGGCATCTTAATGGGGCCTCCAAATGTTATGGGTGAAAAAGGACCACATGGCTAATTTTAAAAGTGTCTGAATGGAGTCTTTATTAGCCGGCCGGCAATTGTTTCTATAGTCTCAGAAAAACTGAGAGAGCAGCCCTGACTGGCTTGGAATCAGGGTTTTTATAGGTTTGGCCAACGTAAGCAAGCAAGCAAGCAGTCAGTTATGGTAACTGACCTTCACAGAAGCAGACTTTGTATTTATGGTTAGCAGATAAGCAAACAACTTTTCACAATACAAGCTCAGTAAGTTCTTATCCCATCTCCCCATTCTTCCCTCCACCTCCTGCCCTCAGTTTCCTTTTCAAGGCTACAATATGAACCAATCTCTCCATTCTTTCCTCCTTCTCCTGCCCCTGGTCTAAGGGGGTGGTGCAGGGCCACCATGGCTAGCTCAAGGTCACAAATGCAGACTGTATTGGGAAGTGACCCATGAATACCTGGAGAAAAGTTTTCTTCCAGGAAGTACAATATTTATAGTTTCTGTAAAGGGAATGAATCATTGCAAGTAAACACGGTTTTGATTTTTATCTGAGCGATCAGTTCATACACATCTACATAAGGAAATGCCATACAGCCATTTTAAAAACAGGCAGGCCTACATGTGCTGACATCCAACAATCTTTAAGATAACACACTTAGCGTGCCACCATGCAGCTACTAGATGGTTTAACAGTCTCTAAGACGACACATGTGGTGGGCCACCATGAAGCCACTTGATGGTCTAACAATCACTAAGATGATGTGCGTGGTGTGCCACCACACAGCCACATGATGATTTAACAGTCGCTAAGATGACACCTGTGGTGTGCTGCCACATAGCCACTTGATGGTTTAACAGTCTCTAAGACAACACACATGGTGTGCCACCACGCAGCCACTGGATAGTTTAACAATAGCTAAGATGACATGCATGGTGTGCCACCATGCAGCCACTGGATATTTTAACAATCTCTGAGACGACACCCGTGGTGAGCCACCACACAGCCACTTGATGGTTTAATAGTCACTAAGATGAGTCACCACACAGCCACACTATGGTTTAACAATTGCTAAGATGACACGTGTGGTATGCCGACATGAACCACACAATAGTTTAACAATCGCTAAGATGATACACGTGTGCCATCATGCAGCCACTGGATGGTTTAATAATTGCTAAGAGGACACACGTGGTGTCCCACTATGCAGCCACATGATGGTTTGTGGAAAGACATCCAAGAAACTGGTAACTGGCTAACTCTGGAGAAGGGGTCTGGGGGTTTGGAATGGTATGGGGGTTCATTTTCACTATAAACTTTAGACTTTTTTCTAACATCAAGGATGTGTATTCTTGAATGATTGCTTTCTTTTTTAAAGAACCATAAACAAAGCACAGATTGCAGACCAAAATGTAAATGTTAACCAGTCTGCACTGGACAGAGGTAGATCACAGGAGGAAGCAGAGAGAAGCTCTACTAAGCTCACAGCCTCATGTTTTTATACAGGTAACCAGCCTCTCCCAGGTCCACTCGGGCCAGAGCTGTGTTCGACACAGGACACTCCAAAACCAGAATCCACATGCTGTTTCATTTTATCCAGACCCGTCATGATTTTCCTCATGTCGCTGCTTTTGCTGAAGAGTTCGTAGACGTGTTCTTTAGTTGGTAAAAAGGCCTCCAGAGCTCAGTGGGTAGGGCATTGGCCACAACATCAAGGCTGGCAAGTTTGAACTCAGCCCAGGCCAGCTAGAGCAACAATGACAATTGCGACAATACAAAAAGGAAAGCCTTCTGACACACACCTTGCGGCTTTTCTTCAGTGATGTTTTCCTGTCTTCATTGTCACTGCAAGTGCTGCTCCAGGTAATGCAGGCTCCAAGCAGGGTGGTTGCCCCCCTGCAGGTCACTTGTGCAGTGCAGGATGGGGGGACAGCGAGGTGGCAGAAGTGGACAAGCACCCTGAAAATGAATGTTTGGTCAAATTTGGGCATTGGTTGCAGAGGGTTCATTTAAGTTGGGAACAATCATTTCCCACTACACCCAATGTCAGAATGTTGGGCCACTGAGGCTGACACTAGCAAGTGGGAGAAAGCAGTGGATGCTCTGGGATTCTGACTGATGGTCAGGCTGCTGCGGTCCCACCGGTGGGGTCAGCATCCCCAGGGAGCAGGCCAGGGGCGGAGGTTGGGGAGTGTCCTCAAGTCCCCATGGTGGCTCCTGACCATGTGCAGGCAGGCCCTGTGCAGGGCTTCTCCACGGGGATGCCCCCGGCCTCCTTCCAGGCTGTGCTGCTGTCCCTCCAACCATGGTCTTGTCCCTGTGTGTTCAGGGGCATGTGTCGCTGGTCTTCACTGGAAGCTTCTGAAGGGCAGAGGGGTTTTCTCATTTGTTTATATTCTGCGCTCTCCCCAGTGCCCACCATGGAGCTTTGCACAAAATTGTGTCTTGGGGATGCAGCTGTTAATCAAGAGTTGGCAGAAACTGAAAAAAGTTAAAATAATGAAGTTTTAACAATAGTGGATTTGTTAAGTAGATTTTTGCTACATATATGCATAAAATCCCTGTGACAACACAAAATATGTATTTGGTCTTGGTTCCTGATACATATCTGCTAAAACCCTTGGAGTTTCCTGGAACCTAAGCTGACAGGGGCATCTTTGCTACTCATAACAAGCCCGGGGTGTGGTAGCTCACGCCTGTATTCCCAGCAGTCTGGGGGGCTGAGGTGGGTGGATTGTTTGAGCTTGAGGGTTTGAGACCAGTCTGAGCTAGAGCAAGATCCCATCTCTAAAAATAGCCGGGCATTGTCGTGGGCGCCTGTAGTCTCAGCTACCGGGGAGGCTGAGGCAAGAGAATCACTTGAGCCTAAGAGTTTGAGGTTGCTTTGAGCTATAATGCCATGGCACTCTCCCAAGGGTGACAAAGTAGGGCTCTGTCTCAAAAATAAAATAAAATAAAAATAACAAGCCTTATCTTGTTGTGACATAATAAACACTGAGTCTGTGCTCTTGGGAGTAGGGGGCTTTTTATAGCTTCAGGATGAGGGGCCTATGGCCAGAGTAATCAGTCATGCAATCAGAAGATTGGCAGTTTCACCTTATCCTTGGGCCTCCAGAGAGGGGCTGGAGATCCAATCCAATCACTAAAGGCCAATGACTTAGTCAACCACCCCTAAATAATGGGTTCTCCATAAAATCCTGAAGGGCAGCACCTGGAGAGCCCCTAGGTTGGTGAGCACATGGAGGTGTGTGAAGGACGGCTGAGGCCATGCACCCGGGTGTGGAAGCGCCAGGCTGCCCCGCACCTTGCCCTGCCATGTCTCCTTTCCCTGGTGGCTCCTGAGATGTATTCTCTAAAAGAAGTTATGAAACATCTGGAGAAGACTGAGGCTGTTGTCCACAGTGTGGACATTTGATGGGGATGGGGAATGGGGTTATGGGGTAGCAACTCCAAGGGTTCAGCTTGACAAGACCACACATGCAAGGCCATAGAATGCAGGGCACAGGGCTTGTTTTGAGCAGAGTCATGTCAGACTTTGATTGGTGGCACAGAAGAGAGATGTCTTCAGGTAGGGGAAACTAAGAGTCTACGATGAAAAGTACCCTTAACTTAAACACTTATCTTCAATTGATTTTCAACAAGAGGGACAAGCCAGCTGGGCGTCTGTAGCTCAATGGTTAGAGCGCTGGCCACACACAACAGGACTCATGGGTTTGAACCCGGCCTGAGCCTGCTAAACAAACAAACAAACAAAAAAAAAAAAGAAAAAAAAAAAAGAAAGAGAGACAAGCCAATTCAACAGAGAAAGAATAGTCTTTTCAACAAATGTTGCTGCAGGAACAACTGGATAGCCACATGCAAAAGAATGAAGTGAGACCTCTCTGGGCCCAGCACATCTTTCACACACTGAGATACTCTGGGGCCATTTTTTTTTTTTTTGAGACAAAGTCTCAAGCTGTCACCCTCTACGCTCACCATGGGTAGAGGGCCATGATGTTATAGCTCACAGCAACCTCCAACTCTTGGGCTCAAGTGATTCTCTTGCCTCAGTTTTTCCATTTTTAGTGGAGACGAGGTCTTGCTCTAGCGCAGGCTGGTCTCGAACACTTGATTCAAGCAGTTCATCTGCCTCAGTCTCCCAGAGTACTAGGATTACAGGTGTGAGCCACTGCGCCCCTTCCGTACTCTTGGGTCATTGAGTAAGATATTAGTTTGTTCTAAAATTAAACACAAAATAGGTCTGTAAAATAGAAAGTAAATATACACTGGTGAGAACTGACAAAAATCCCCCAATAGAGTTGATACATTTAGCCAATATAACCTGATTCAGACACCAATGTGGCTGCATTTCTTTAATTTTTAAAAGTATTTGCTTGATTCTCTCCATTCCCACCCCACTGCCATCTTAACCATAAATTGATTATTATCTTTTTGAGGTCTCTACCTATCCTTGAATTGTTTAAAGTCCTAGGGGGCTTCAGGGCCAATGGGGGTGAACCCCCCACTTGTGTAGCCAGAAAATCTACTTCTTGGTGCAGTGGCTTCTGTTTATCACAAGACTTTGCTTTTGGTGACTGGTCTTCTCAACTAGAAAGACACAAAGACTGGAATGTGGGGTTGTGAGTTGGGGGTAGGGGGATGAGGTGAGGGATGCTTGTTTAGAACATTTGTGGTTTTTTCCTAAGTACATGATCTAGATGTTTTGTCTAGATGTCTTTTTCTACTTCCAGACCCTGGGCTTCTGGAGTGCCATAGGGGCTTAGCTCACAGCAATCTCAAACTCCTGGGCTCAAGTAATCCCCTTGCCTCATCCTCCTGGATAGCTGGGACTTCAGGCACCCACCACAACGCCCGGCTAGTTTTTCTATTTTTTAAGTAGGGCCAGGGTTTTGTTCTTGCTCAGGCTAGAAGAATGTTATTTAGTTCATTTCTGTATCCTTTGTCCCCAGCACCCAGCACAGGTGCACCTAACACATGGCAAAATCCTGAAGACATCCAACCTTAAGGAAGAGCTGACATTAAGATATATAAACTAAAGGTAATTTAAATGTCAACCAGTGATGGATGGATAAGATGAACGTTGGTACACGCAGGTGATCACCACACACTCATTAAAGATCAGGCTAGCACTGATTCAGCATGTGAGATGGTAAGTAGAAAAAGCAGGTGTGGAAGCTGCTGTCCTTGGGTGCTGGTGTGGTGTGGGAGATGTTTTGTCCCAGAGTGGACAGAGGTAGGGGGAAGAGGAGAGCCATCTGACCCTCTCACCCACCAGCCACTGGTCAGAAATGGTTTCTTTGAGTGAAAAATTATCATCCAGCCCAAGGCTGAATCATACAGGTATTTGTTAACTAGATGTTTTCAAGGTTTTGGTTTTACGTTTGCTTCTTGGTTACAGATATTAAATTGGTGAACATTTTCTTGATTATTACTTTGAACATCTGCCTAATTAAATTTGGGGGGATAAATTGCTAGGGGAATGATGGCTGGATCAAAGATAATCAGTAAAATTCTCAGTAGCTTTACTTGGGCAATGCTAAATGGTTTTACTTTTTAGAAATTCAACCCATGTTTTTGGTTTAGAAACTTGGTGAAAGTTATTGATGAACCACTTGTTTGCTGAGGAAATCATGTTGAGTGGATAAAGCCTCACCCAGCAAAGTGGAAAAGGTGCTGGTTACTTGTTTTGCAAACCTTCCGGGGAAACTGGTGGTCTCTGGTTCAATGACCTGTCCTTTGGCGCCACCTGCTGGAGACTCATATAGCACGCAGGCTCAGAGGGCCGCTGAGAGCAGGTTCTGCTGGGATGGTACTTAAGGGCCCAGGTGGCCTCTGTAGGGGGTCACGTCCATGTTCCAGCTGGTTGTGTGAACAAAGCAGGTCCTACACTTGCTTTTTCACTTCTCACCCATCGCCTAACTGATTAAAACACCCCTCTCCCTTCCGTGCTGGACTTAGGACTGAGTTACAGCTTTATTTGTCACATAGCATTTCTTGTCTCATCCTGCTCCTTCTAACTGCTCACAATTGACCAGTGGGGTCTGTCCTCTGAGCGCTCATTCACACCCCAGCCTTTGCCTGAGCCAGGTGCCTGCTCTTCTGTTCCTCCTTGCAACTTGAAACTCTTCAAGTCACAACTCGCATTATCACGTCCCTAAGGAGATCTTCCTCTACATTCCAGGCAAGAGAAGCTCCTTCCTGCGTGCCTGGAGCATGCTGCTGGATGCCACTCAGTTAGTGTCCACAGTGCAGTGTGACAATGTGTTATTGTTCTCTCACTTGTCCCCACCCTGTGAGCTGCAGGCACTCAGGGATGTTTGCTGAATGAGTGAGTGAGTGAATATTCTTCCTGACTGTGGAGTTAAAGGGTTCGCTACGGGGGGGTGGGGGGGTGGGGGGGGAAGACATCTGGGAAGATGTATTTAAGTGGATGCCTGACCCCACCCAAGCCCTGGAGCTGGAGGGTGAGCTCTGAGGCTGGGAGATGAATAATGTCACCTTTTGTGATTCTTAGATGCTTCAGATCCTGCTTGGAGAGGTGGGTTGAAACTGGTTGAGTTAATCTCAGTGAGTGTTGTGATATCATCTCAGGAATGCAATTAAGGCTCTGTCTTGCTGCTGGAGAACTTGTGACAGTCACAACCCGGTGCCATAATTAGAGGCACCGAGGCTGCCAGGATGTGAGGCTCGGTGGTGAGTTCCTCGCTTACTCGAATGCCCCCTGCCTGGCCTTGGGGAGTCTCCAAGATCAACCACAAGCAGGATTTGCGGACAGACAGGGTCCTGCCCCGCCCCAGCAGGTCAGCGCTTCTTCCAAGGTACTTGTAGGGGTGGGGTGGGCTGTGGTGGGCTGCGAAGGTTCTAGAAGGCAGAGAGGGACAGTTTAACTATTTTGGAAAATGTGTACAGTGAGATGGTGTCCCAAAGGCATACTTGTGGCTCCAGAGGAGTTTGAGACCCTGAGCTAAAAGTATGTCTTCGGGTCTGTTCCCAAAGACATAGGTTTGACTCGGCTCCAGGCAGATCATTTGTGTGATCTTGGGAAATTACTTAGCCTCTCTGAGTTTTATTCCCCCCTCAAAAATTGGTCAGTGATGCTTACCCCTTAAAGCCATCGTGAGGATGAAATGGGAATACCAGGTGCACAGGTGCTGCACCAGTGTCTGGCTGGGTGTTGTGGTTCCTTCCTGCACAGAATCCAGGGAGGACAGCTGACGTGGCTCTGGTCTCCATAGGAAGTGGGGGGTTGGGGTCACAGGCATTGGGGCACCAGATAGGTGGCAACAGGGGCTCTGGGAGGCCTCAGGGTCTTAGAGCTGCAGGGATGGTGCTGACGGTGTCTCCTCCTAGGAGAGACTGCACAGGTGGCAGCTTGTGTTGTCTGCAATTTCAGCTGGGAAATAAAATGACACCAACACAAGCAGGGCTGGGTGTTCTGGGTGGCGTAATTATTTTAATGTTCTGTTGGCAGCACAAAAAAGCTTACAACCATGAGGATTTTGCCTTTTCAAGGTGTTTAAAAATATTTCAGTTGTCTCGGTGCCTGCAGCTCAGCTGCTAGGGCGTCAGCCATGCACACCGGAGCTGGTGGGTTCAAATCCGGCCCAGGTCTGCCAAACAACAATGACAACTACAACAAAAAATAGCTGAACACTGTGGTGGGTGCCTGTAGTCCCAGCTACTTGGGAGGATGAGGCAAAAGAATCGCTTAAGCCCAAGAGTTTGAGGTTGCTGTGAGTGGTGGTGGGTGACAGCTTGAGACTCTGTTTCAAAAAAATGTTTTTTTCAGTTGGAAACAACAGAAGTACTGTCTTGCTTCAAAAAGACTTAAGTTGCTCCTCATTCCTGGTCATAGGTGACTAGTAAGCTGAGAGAGGTTTGGAGGGGAGGAGGATACAGCTTTGGTGCCCAGAAGGTCCTTGGTCCCAGCAAAGGGACAGAACCCTGCCTTGAGATTTTGCAGGAAAGCTTCTGGCAGGGTAGAGACTCTGAGCCAAATTTTGAGGGGTGAGATGGAGTGCAGAGAGAGGCCTGAGACGAGGTGCAGGAGAGTGGGCTGGAGCACGAGGGCAGAAGGGTCTTGGCGGAAGCACCCATCCCCCGTGGACTGGTCCAGACAAGGTGTCGCTCTCTCCTCCCAGATTCTCCACTCCTGCACCCCTGGGCTGGGGCCCAGCTGTCATGACAGACACGAAGGTGGAGGAATCCCTCTTCCAAATCATCCACTGCTACCACCAGTATGCGGCCCGGGAAGGGGACGTGGAGACCCTGTCCCTGGAGGAGCTGAAGTCTCTGCTCGTGGACAACGTGCCCCGCTTCATGGGGAGCCTGGTGTGTGGGGATCTGTGCTTGGAAGTGGGCAAGGAGGGCACGAGGTAGAGGGAGCTGTCTCCTGAGAGTCTTCCACTGAGGGCCCAGGAGGGGCGAGGAAGTGCTCAAGGGCAGGATTTGTGGCCAGAGGAGGCCCCCAGGAGCTTCTCCTCTCCCCCAAACACAGCTAATCCCTGGAACTTGGTTCTAACCCCAGATTTGCTCCTTCCTCTGCCTATCCTGCCTCCTGAGTGTGGACCCTAAACTTCCCTCTGCCCACAGGCCTCTCTGGTTGCCTCTGCCTAACCCCTGTGCCAACAGTCAGCCTTTTGAGTTCAGCCCCTTTTCCTGGTTAGCACAGGGCTGGCCCTCATGCTGCTGTGGTCTCCCCGACTCGGGAGGAGAAAGAAATATGGCTTCAGCCCTACATTCAGCTGCGAATGTTTTTGTTGTAGTTGTCATTGTTGTTTGGTAGACCTGGGCTGGATTCGATGTGCCCCCTGCCCTCTGCCACCTACCCTCTGCCCCCTGCCCTGTGGCCCATTCCATGGGGTCTCTGGACTGTCTCTGACTCAAGGCCAATCTGTCCAGGGAAAGGCTCTCCTTTGGCCACTCCCCATCCTCCTCCTAACTGTGGGAAGTTCAAAGGAGATAGTCTTGCCTTTGCTTACTGGAGGGGGCTCTTGGTAAGGAGGGAGCATGGCAGTGGTGACTATAAGTAGTTCTGTTTCCAGGCATCCTTGTCCTTTCAGGGCAAACTGTGTTCAGGGTGTGGATAGAAGGCCTGGGGAGGGTGGGCTGGGTAAGGGGAACTGGGGAGTCTGCTCAGGCAGCCAGCCTCCAGCTTGCCTCTGGGGCAGCAGCTTTGTGGAGGAGAGGAGGTCCTGGGAATGGTGATGGACATGGGCCAGGGAGAGAGGCTGTAAATCTTCCCACAGGGATGAAGGCCACCTGCAGCTGCCTTCTCCAGAGCCTCTCTGGGCCTCCACACTGGCTGCTCTACACCCAGCACCCACCTGTTTGCCCACCCGTGTCCCCCCCCCACACTTCTCTGCACCATTGCTAATCCTCCACCAATGCCAGGGCTGTGCAGAGACATTGGGGATGGCCCTGGGGCCCTGGTCTTTTCCCTTCCCTCACTCTGCACTCTGTGTGGGTGACAGGCAAAGTGCTGCAGATGCCAGCCCCACTCAGCACTGTGCTGGCCCTGCAGAGGCTGAGGGCAGGCAGACTCTGCCCTGGGCAGCTCCAGCCCTGCCTTTGGCCCCTGCTGGGCTGTTCTTGGGAGCTCTGCTTGGTTGGGAAGACAGGAGGGAAGGAGGGAACATTCACTGATGGGTGTGAGGCATGTCTGGGATGCGGGCCTGGTGGGTGCTACCTCGAGGGTTGGGCAGGAAATGGCACCCGGGCTGCCTCTGTCTGCACCCACACTCTAGTGCCCTGAGGCACCTACCACCCCTCTGCCTCCTGAGACTGGGCAGTGTGCTGTGTCCCGGGCACTGATTGCTGGAGTGAGGCACTTCCTGCAAGGGGCCAGTATATGGTGGGGGTCCTGGCAGGTGGGCTGTGTGCCTGGTAGGTGGGTAATCTCTGCTCACTCCCCAGGGCCGGAAGGAGCCACACTACATCACAGAGTTGTTCCAGGCAGCAGACAGGAACAAGGACAATCAAATCTGCTTTGACGAGTTCCTCTACATCCTGGGCAAGCTGGTCCAGGACTACCACCTGCAGTACCGCCGGCAGCTGTGCGCCCATCGCTGTGCCCAGCACAGCCTCTACTAGAGGGAGGGCAGTGCCTGCCCACAGCAGCCTGACCCAGGAGGGGATGTGACCTGCTGTGTGTGTGTCTTCGTGTGTGCACATGTGGGTGTGTCCTTGTTGGGTGTGCACATGTGTGCATGTCTGTGGAAAGAACAGTTATGTGGGGCTGGGTGTGGTGGCTCATGCCTGTATTCCTAGCACTCTGAGAGGCTGAGGCAAGTGGATTGCCTGAGCTCATGGGTTTGAGACCAGCTTGAGCAAGAGCGAGAACCTGTCTCTAAAAATAGTTGTGGCGGGCACCTGTAGTCCCAGCTATTTGGGAGGCTGAGGCAAGAGGATTGCTTGAGCCCAAGAGTTTGAGGTTGCTGTGAGTTGTGACACTACAGCACTCTACTGAGGGTGACAAAGTGAGACTCTGTAATAAATAAATAAATAAATAAATCTTTAATAATGCTAAAACAAGCCTATGAAATACTTTCTACAGGGGCCGGGCACAGTGGCTCATGCCTATATTCCTAGCACTCTGGGAGGCCAAGTAAATAAATAAATAAATAAATCTTTAATAATGCTAAAACAAGCCTATGAAATACTTTCTACAGGGGCCAGGCACAGTGGCTCATGCCTATATTCCTAGCACTCTGGGAGGCCAAGGTTGGTGGGCTGCCTGAGTTCCCAGGTTTGAGACCAGCCTAAGCCAGAGTGAGAGACCCCTGTCTCTAAACAATATCTGGGTGTTGTGGAGGGCATCTAAAGTCTCAGCTACTTGGAAGGCTGAGGCAAGAGAATCACTTAAGCCCAAGAGTTGGAGGCTGCTGTGAGCTATGACTCCACGGCATTCTACCAAGGATGACAAAGTGAGAGTCTGTCTCAAAAAAAAAGAAAGAACAGCCATATGGGAGAAAATAAAGCAATTTCATAAATATTTTTGGGCATGGCTCTGAGCATACCCTACAGGTTCAGAAACAGGAGGCTTGGTCTCTAGCCTGGGGAGCACTCACGTTAGGTGGGAAATCCATCCCTGCCTCCAGCGGCCACTCTGTCTGATGGGGGAGACACAGGAGCCTCTGCCTGGGGCAGGACACAGCCCTGCCCTCAGCTTTCAGCCTGAGAGGGAAGATAGGAAGCCAGGCCAGTGATGCTGCTGGCCACTACTTACTCTATACACCTGATGGGTGTGAGCCCCAAGGGCAGGGAGCACCTGACCTGCACAGGCCCTGAGGAGTCAGTGTACAGAAGGGCCTGGGAAGAGGGACATTGCAAGCAGAAGGAACAACAGTGAATGCATGCGGTCCATCCAGGAGCAATAGAAACTCTTCTTGGGAATTAGTGGTCCTGGGAAGAACAGTAGGAAGTCAGTTTGAATGGGCAGGTGAGGACCAGACTGGGTCCTGTCACAGACACTTTGTGCCAAACACATTGTGCCATGGGGTCAGCGCTGGGCTTTCAGAGACTAGATGGGCCACAGAGGACACGCCAGAGCCACCAGGAGGCTCCTGCACAGCAGGGCAAGGGCTGTGAGGACATGGGAGTGGCTCATAGGGACAGGCGGGAGGACAGGCACCACAGAAAGGTGGCAGGCTGAGGGAAGGGACAGAACAGAATGGTGTTGGTGACTGAGGGAAAACTTGACACCTGTGTCTGGCATGAGGATGGTGGAGCCAGGCAGGCGGGAGTCTGCCAGGGAGGGTGTGCGTGGGCTTCGTGCCAGCCGAGTCAGAGAACAAGACAGGGCAAAGCCGGCACTCCAGCCTGGCAGAGCTGCCAACGCTGGTCAGGGGAAGATCAATGAGGAGCCTGGGTGACAGGTGACCCAGGAAGGACGGCTTCCTCAGGAGAGGAGTATGGTCGGGTGTTACCTCACACATGGTGGTGATGGGCATGGGAGTTGCTCAGGGCTATCTTTGAGCCAGAGATCCCAGTCCTCTGGTCCCTGAGCCCTGCCTCTCTCCCCTGTCCCTCCCTTGGGAGGGGCTCACTGCCAAAGCCCACCTGGCTGGGCAGACTTTTCTGAGGATCTGTCTGTGGCCTGTGTCCTCTGCTTATTGGCACATTTAAACTGATGATGGGAGATTTAAACTGAGATGGGTTGCATTGCTCACCTGTGGAGGACCATGTAGGAACCTGGTCTGGTTTCCTCCCTGCCGGGGTCTGTGTACAGGACACGGAGCTCTACCCCAGGGTTAGCCCCTGCTGCTCCACACTGGCCCTGCCACGCCCACCAGTCCCCAGCTAGCTGGGCCCTCCCCTCCCCTGACACTTCTGTCCCTGTTTCCCTCTGACCCTCCTCTGCAGAGGGGCACATTCTGGCTGGGTTTGCTGTGCAGCCTCCGCTGTGGCAGGATCTCAGCGTCCCTGCACCTGTCAGCATGGGGACACACTCAGAAAGTATCGAGGAAGGAATGCAGGATCAAGGATCTCCTAGATCTGTGTTCCATCCTGCCGGGTCCCCAAGTGTCTAGAGGCTTGGAGACAGTCACCTGGGTCCCGAGGCCCAGGGAGAAACCTCCCTGCCTATCTCACTGAGTGTCAGGTTGCACAGGCGTTGAAAACTAAGAAAGGGTCCCCACCTGGGCTCTCCTGGCCTCCCGCCAGCCCCTTTCTGGGGGTTTCTCCACCAGCTCTGCCTGCTCTATCCTCATTTCCTCAGGGCTGTTGGGACACACCCTGGGGACTGAGCCCTTTCCTGAAAACATGACCTGGTTCCACTCCCTGTAGGTTTCCCCACATCCCTGAAGCTGACAACAGACTCCGTTGTCCCCTCGTCACACTTCCCCAGTTGCTGACACCCATCGCCTGGAGGCCAGCTCAGCCCTGGCTCTTGCTCTCCCCAGAGGTCCCCAGCTTCCTGGCCAGGGGGAGTGCTTCTCGCCCTCACCAGTCAGCCTGACAACAAGCAGGGTGAAGTCACTCACCCCTGCTTTTAGTCTCTTTCTGTGGGCCTGGGGAAGGACCTTGAGCAACGGCCCATGCCTCAGTTTCCCCATCTGTCAAATCAAGGTATCTGTAACGCCCAGTTTACAAGGTTGCCGGGCACATCAATGGGATGTGTGGGTATAAACACACTAAGTCTGATGCTGCCATGGGGTAAGGCGCTGCCCTGCCAGGTCACACAGGACAGTGCCTGGGGAATAGGAGGTGTGAGCTGACGGGTTGACAGCTTGTCACATTGCGCTTGTATGTCAGAAGCAGCCCTGTTTCCTGTTAGAGGTTGATTCACCTCATATCAAGGAAGTGAGACTGCATTTGGTTAATTTGGTTACTCTGCCTTCCTCTAGAAAGGATTTAAGGTGGTTGGGTGTGATAAAAAGAATTTCCATGTCAGATTAGGGAAAGGCCCCCAGCCCCATTTTGTATTCCTTCATTCCTCAATGAGTATCAATTTTCTACTTGGTAAGTTTCTGGTCCTAGGGGTGTGAAAATCCACATGATTTCTAAAGGGGCTCCACTTCCTAAAGAAAAGACAGGTAATAAACAACAAATGTTAGCACAGCAGGGCAGATACCGAGGCCAACGCTGACTGGGGCGGCCGAGGAGAGGGGGGTGTTGCTGCTGGGCGGGGTGGGGGGGTCAGGGATGGACTTGGCTCAGGTGGTGCCCGAGCTGGACCAGGGAGGATGAAGAGGCATTTCAGGCAGAGACAAGAAGTGTATGCTGTCACACCACTTCACAAGTCACCTTGGTCATACGATGCATGAGTGCTGTGGCCTCAGTTCCCTCCAGAGTAAGATGCGAATTATCAGCACGCGTCCTTCCGGGGTCTCTGTGAGAACTCAGTGTACTGATAAAAGTAAAGCACTCAGCACAGTCCTGGCATGTGGTAAGTGTGCCTCGAACCTGACTGTCACTTCGCCCTGACTTGTCCTGATGACCTGTGGCATGTGTGCTGGGCACTGTGCTGGCTCCACGCGGGCCCATGGTCCTGACTGCAGGGCACAGGTCGGCCGGGCCGTGGATCACATTCTGCACCTTGTTGTCTTGCCTGGGCACCACTCCCAGCACAGCATATGTATTTTTGTGTAAACTTTTAATTAAAATATAATACACATTCGAAAACTACATCCAAAGTCTTGACATTTTGCATCTCTTATTAATCCTCGTAACAGCACTATGAAAGACTTTGAACGTGAAGACTTTGAAGAGTATTTTAAAATTGTAGTAAAACATGCATAAACACAGTGATATCAAATACACTCATGTTGTGTGACCCACCTCCAAAGCTCCTTTTATCTCCCAACACTGAAACTCTACAGGCATAAACAGATGTTCCCCGTGGTCCCTGCCACCCCCTGGCAGCCACGACTATACTTTCTGTTTCTATGAAGTTCTTACTCAAAAACCTCATGTAAGTGGAATCACACAGTATTTGTCTTTTTGTGATTGGCTAATTTAACAGGATAATGTCCCAAAAGTTCATCCATGTGGTAACATCTCCCAGAATTTCCTTGCCTTTTCAAGGCTGAATAATATTCCATTGTTGTGTATAAGACCCCACAGGAGTGTTCCTCCCATCTCTCCTGCTGGGCACTGCTATCCAGCAAATAGATTCCTCTTTCCCCTGTTCACCAACCTTCCTATCTATCAGAAATTTTCACTCCGTTCCAGGCTGTGATTGCCACATTCACCTGGTTGAGAAACCAGAGGCTGTAGCAACTCTGGAAGGGAGGAGTATCTGTCTCTGAATAGCCCAAGGCTGTAGGCAGCTGGCCAACTCTACCTGCTATAAAAGGGAGCTGACACTCAGCCCTGCATCTCTTCTGTCAACTGTCTTTCAGAAGACCTGGTGAGTGGGACTGGCTGGGTCTGCCCCACATTTTGGGCTTCCTTTGGAGAGCACTGGGGAAGGGAAGCAGCCTTCTCTGGAGAGGAGAGAGAGAGCTCAGGGAGGGGCAGAGCAAAACCTCCTCTCCTGGAGAGCGTGGGAGACGGGATAAGAGAGGAGGGGGTTCTCTAGCACCAGGGAGTGAGGGCACCTTCTTTTCCTAAGCTGGGCCCTTCCCAGGGAGAGACTGAGGGCACTGTGTGTGTGTGTGTGTGTGTATACCACTGTTCCCACCGCTGCTTCCCTATCATCCTCCCACCCTTCCTATCAAAGCCATATCTGTCTGCTGGTTTGGGCTGTTTGGATGGCACAAGCCAGGACAAAGCCATCACTGGGACAGCCCTCTGAGGGTCCCCTTGGCCCTTACTCTGCCCTGGGCAGATGTGGCAGCCCTGTCACAGGATTCCTACGTGCTTCCTTCTTTCAGGTGGGCAATACCTTGGACACCATGCCGACTGATCTGGAGTGTGCCTTAAACTCAATCATTGACGTATACCACACATACTCCTTGCGGCAGGGGAATTATCACTCCATCTACAGGGATGACCTGAAAAGTTTGCTGGAAACCGAGTGTCCTCAGTACATGAAGGTGAGAGGTGCGGGGTGTGGTCGGGCTTTTGTCATCAAGGGCCCTCCAAGCTGCCCACTCCAGGTGGCCCTGCCTTGGCTCTGTCTGAGATCTTTACGCTCTGGCTTCTTTCTCCTAAACCTTGACAGAAAAAGGATGCAAACACATTGTTCAAAGAGTTGGATATCAACAGAGATGGTGCAATCAACTTCCAGGAGTTCCTGGTATTGATCGTAAAGGTGGGCGTGGTAGCCCATGAAGACAGCCACAAAGAGTAGCAGAGCAGGTGGGCCGGGCCGGGCCCAGGATGTGTGTCTGAATAATAAAGTGACTGATACCTCAGGTCTCTCTTGGGCTCTTGCCTTTCTCTTGTGGGATTAGGTTCCTGGGGGAGAAGGGAGGGTCAAAAAACCAAAAAGAAGAAAAAGAAACCTCCAGTGTCCCCACCCCCACCTCTCATAAACCTTCCCTTCTTCACTCTTGGTGTGGGCTCCACCATGCACTCTCCCCAGACTGTCTCTTCCAGCTCCACAGTCCTAAGTCATTGGTTCTAGACCTTAAGGATTCTAAAAAAGTCCTTGATGCTATAGGCAGTGATTTTACTAGTAGTTCCTAAATAGATGATTTGGGAACAAGGTGATATAAAGAAAACAGATACTGTTCTCTAAGCTGAATTTTAGTTTTCAGCTAAATGTCTTAGATGAGGCTCTTAAGAAATTAGGGTGATAACTACACAGGCGTGTGCATGTGAGAGAGAGTGTGAGAGAGGGAAAAGGAGGGACAGGCTGGCTCTGCGTGTTGTGACTAGGTGGACAATGCCCACTTAGCGTCCTACATTAGGTAAGGCTAGGGTAGCCTCTTGGCTCATAGGGATTTTGGGAGCTTTTCCTCTCTCCCACTCCCAATCTCCCAACTTGATTAGATAACAAAGGGATGGACAGATAGGGCACAACATTCATAAAACTCAAGTCAAAGAATAGGTTACTCAAAATGTCCCCTGTGGGACTCTGTGCTCTTATAATCAGTGAATTATCTAGACCAGTCATTATATCCGTGCATTTTTCAAGGGTCTGGTACAATGGGGAGGCCAGGGGATGAATGGGCGGGCACCTTTGACCAGACCTTAACCCCCTAACTGGGTTTCCGTGCTGTGGCTTGGGCAATTTTCTGTTGTTCACATTGGGTGCTGGGACGATGATGTTAGCGATGGAAACGAGGACAGAGGGGTGTCACCAGAATCACTAAACTGGGGTCCTTAACTCATCTGTCTCTGTGTCTCCAAAATGGAATTAAATTCAATGCATCATTTGAGTGTGTGCATATAGGAACACTCTTCCATGACTTCTAGCAGAGTCTCATAATGTCCAAAGACCTCAAAAAGCCTACTGCTTTTACTAATGTTACTGTGGGGAATTTCTGTTGTTGTTTTGGGTGGGTAGGTGGACTGTTTGTGGGGGCATGGTCACCAAGGGCTAAATCAGTTCCAACCCTGCAGCCCACACCCCTCCGTAGCTCCCTGCTCTGTAAAGTTGGAGTGCACTGTACCCTGGGAGACAAAGGCTACTCAGGGTCCCCCTGCAGTGCACAAGGCCCACAGCCACTGCACACACAGAGCAGGGACCCTTTGACCCTCTCTGGGATAGTTATTGGGTCTGAGACCCCAGGAGCACAGGCCCAAGACAGGAATCCAACTCTGGGGTGGAGAGGTGTTCTTTAAACTCAAGAGGAGAAGAGGAAGTGGGAAATGTTTCAGGATTTTAGGAGCAAATCCCTCTTCGACTATTAACAAAATGTCACTTAGATTAGCTGGCTTCCAACCCTGAGGATTACACACTTTAGATCACTGGGCTTTTTGTTTATGGTAAATTTTAGTCATATTAAAATGCAAATGAGCAGGAAAAGTTAGCAGTTCCAACCCTCACTCATCAATACCAGCCAGTTTTATTATCTGCTAACATATATGGGTCATTATGAAAGTTTTGAGATACACAAAAATCAAGAAACATAAAATCTGCATGGTCAGAAACAAATGAGACCCTCCCAGTGACACTGACAAGCCGAGTAAGTTGAAACCTGCTCGAGTGACTCACAAGGGCGCTGTCAACTGTGTGTCTTGGACATGACACAATCTGTCCTAAAACTTTTGTAGTGACCCACGTACTGGTGAAAATGGCTGGCAGCCAGCTGAAAAGTTAAGATTGGGACCTAAAGTGTGATGGAGGATCTTGTCATCAGAATATGGAGATGGGCTTCTGCTGGACAAGTCGGAAGGCCCAGGACTGAGCTGCAGTCCTGCTGCAGGTGTCCCCACCATCCCCACGGCCTCTGCCACCATCAGGAGCACGGAGCACCCTCTCTGCGGGGCAGCAGGGGCCATGTCTACAAAGATCTTGCTATGATTTCCTCAGGTACACGGTCCAAAGGTGAGCTCCTGGCCCACACATGGCGGCTGAGGCAAAGAAAGATGAGAAAAGTGTCAGGGTTCACCAAGCCTCATCACAGGCCTCACTCAACATTTAAGGGATGTAATGGGAGAAAAGGTGATAAAGGAACATGAAATAGGAGAGCGCCCCAGTTCTGCTTCTTAGTTACCCACACTGACAGTGGTGGTGAAGGTGGTGTGGGTGTCAGAGTAGGGTGAGGGACAACACACCCCAGTGCCTTTGGTTCCCCTTGAAAATGCACTGTTGAATTTTCTACTAACAGGTTCTTTGGGGGAGAGTCACTATTACTGACTCTGTTTGCCCGTCGTTGAAAGCCCAACAAGTTTGCTTTCTCTCGGTCCACCCAGAGGGGCCATGGGAAAGGGGAGAGCACCCTGTGGAGTTCCCAGGGTGACAGGCCGCCGGTTGTGAAGGACTGGATCAGTGCTGAGCCATCAGCACCTGATCGTGGCTGGACGGGGGAGGTGGCCCGGCTGGCACTGGCAGTCTGGAGAAGAGGAGCAGGTGAGGGGGGCAGTCCTTGGAAGGTTCTGGGAGGAGGCAGGCATGGAGATTGATTTACATATAAAACTGTGCCCCACAGAGCAAGGTGATCTGGTTTCTTGTTTCCTCAGCTACAAAAGAAGAACAATACAGTGGGAAGTTAAGAAATGAATAGTTCAGCAGGAAATCCCATGCAACATCTGAGCCTACAAAGGAGACCTTGGTTCACCAATTGGGGCAGATCCGGCCACTCTGATTTCCGGGGCCTGTAAGGATGACCTGTGTGAAATCTTGCTTCTCCTTCCAGCTTCTCCACCCAAGGCTCCTGACCTCTGCTGTGCTCCTAGTAGTTGTGACAAAGGCCCTAGAGGGCATGAAGAGGGTCTGGAGTCAGGCAAATGGCCTTCTGCAGTGGAGCAAAAGAGATCCTTACAGTGGGAAGACCTCCCTGAGTGGCGTCCTGCCTGGGACCCAGGGCCGTTTTGCCTGCGTCCAGATCCCAGTCCATCTCTGGCCTCCTTGCTGGGGGAATTCAGTCTGAATTCAAACAGGTTGAAGTGGAGAGGAAAAGCTGTCAACACTCACTGGGCTCTGGCTGTACATCTGTGAAAGAAAATAAATCATGTTAAACCAGAAATTGATAAAATGGAGATTGCTCATATTGTTGATTTCATGCTAGGGTCTGTCTGGATAAAACGCAGGTTCTTGTTTTTTGTCCTTATCTGGCCTTTTCGAGAGAAAGTGGTTGGTAAAGTATCTCTGCATAACAATTTACAACAGGTAAAGAAGCAGACAGCTTATAGCTGCAGGATGAGGCACTGTAGTGTTATAGTTTGGTCAATGCATTAAAACCCAGACTGTTTCAGTTTGTCTCACTTTGTTAAAAGTCAAAAGTTAATTGGCTTGGTGCCTGTAGCACAGCGGTTAGGGTGCCAGCCACGTGCACCCAGCCTGGTGGGTTTGAACCTGGCCTGGGCCTGCTAAACAACAGTGACAACTATAATCAAAAAAACAGCTGGACCTTGTGGCATGTGCCCGTAGTCCCAACTACTTGGGAGGATGAGGCAAGAGAATCGTTTAAGCCCAAGAGTTCGAGGTTGCTGTGAGCTGTGACGCCATGGCACTCTACCCAGGACGACATAGTGAGAATCTGTCTCCAAAAAAAAAAAAAAAAAAAAAGTCAAAAGTTAAAAGTAAGGGGGCTGGGCACAGTGGCTCATGCCTGTAATCTCAACACTCTGGGAAGCCAAGGCAGGCAGATTACCTGAGCTTAGGAGTTCTCGACACTAGCCTGAGTCACAGTGAGATCCCTGTCTCTAAAAAATAGACTGGGATTGTGGTGGGCATCTGTAGTCTCAGCTACTTGGGAGGCTAAGGAAGAAGGATCACTAGAGCCCAAGGTTGCTGTGAGCTGTGATGCCACAGCGCTTGACTGAGGGCAACAAAGTGAGACTCTGTCTCCAAAAAAAAAAGTCTTAAGAATATTATGTAGACATTCTTTTCCTAACTGTTTTTATATATTCTCAAATATTCTTCAAATCAGTTTTTTAAACAAATTTCCTTGCTGATCGTTGCATTAATAAGTTAAAACAAAGTTGCTCTCTAAAGTAGCGTGTAGGTCAGTGTGGTCTCTGTGTGATTCCTGCTGCGGCCAGGGCCAGGTGCAGCCCATCAACCTCAAGTTCAGACACTTACAGAATAGACCCTGGATTCGGGGTGGCTCTTTGAGCAAGTGGGCATGTGGATAGAGGGCGTGTCATCGGTTTTGATGAGTATATGAACCTTGTATTAGATGATGCAGAAGAGAGTCATTCCAAAACAAAGTCAAGAGAACAACCGAGTGGGACCATGCTAAAAGGAGGTAAAATCACCTCCTGTAAAGTGTCTCCGGCTAGAAATGATCACTGAAGTGAGAAATTGTTGAGAAGGCAATATAGGATCTTCGGGCTTTGATGGGAGACGCTAAATCATAATCATGGTTATGATCACTCTTATGTTATTTCAAAATGATAATAAACACAGTGGGATCGTTTTTATTAAAGAATGAATTAAAACAATACTGCCATGGGTTCATTATGTTTGTAGATTGTGCTGTTTGGCTTTAGACATTGTATGATTGATCTAATTTATTTCTCATACCAACCCTATGACAGAGGCGATTCCTATTTCCATTTTGCATATGAGGAGACTCAGAGAGATTAAGCAGCTTGACAAGGTTTACTGACCCGGGAAGTGGCAGAGCTAGGATCAGTGAGGTGCTGAGTTAGATGCAAGTACTGTCTTCTGGCTGGCTTTCCGCCCTGGGTGTGGACTGGCCAGCCCTTCTTCTGCCTGTCTGTCCCGCCTGGACTTCCCCTCAGCCTCTCCCCTTCTCCCCACCTCATCAGGATGCCCCAGGGCCTGCAACGCTGGTGCTATTTTCCTGGTGTGACTAACCTTCAGGAAAGGATAATTCCCCACATGCTGAGTAAGAGGAACATTCCCGTAAGCCTTCCTTCTAGTCTCCGGTTGTTCTCATGTGATCTGAAGAATTGCTGAATCTGCCAGCTGTGTATTCTGGAACTTTCCAGAACTGAATAGTCCACCTGTGGCCCATTGCCAATCTAAAGGCATACAAACAGTTAGCAGTGGTACAGATGGAGAGGGACAGCCGCAGTGTGGGTTACCTAGAGCATAGACATAAACACAGACAGATTTTGCAGAGGACATTGTGTCCACCATGTGACTCCACCTGCCACCTCACTCCTGGCTGAATCAGACCTGGACTCTGTACAGCTGGCCTGGAGACTCTGTAGTGACAGCTTACCCACCAAGGCCCGCGCTTTCCTGGCTTGGTGTCTTTCACAGGCCCCTACAGTAAGGAGCGCTGGCACCCTCCAATAGGCTGTGCTACGGGAGTTTCGGATCCTCCAGCGCTTCTGAAAATACCTGTACACAGATGGGGCTGCTGCCTCTGTCCCTGCAGCTGCCTGAGACTCTGCCGGGAAGACGAGCCCATAGCTGGTTCCGTTCTGCTCTCCATGTTCTCCACGCGCATAAGCATACAAGTTCTGGGAAAATGGCATCCGACTGGTCATCGACTGTGTGGGAGGTGACTAATGCTGCCGGCTGGGCCATGCGGGGCCAACAGTGGGTCCCACTGACTTCTTTGCTGAGGTGGCAACGAGCCCCTAGCTGAGCACCCCGACAGGCTGCCAGCAGAACGGCGGCATTTGGTTGTTGCCGACACCTCTGGCCACCTGGGTTGACACTCGGTAGACACCGTGGGGATTGTAGAGATGAAGTGGAAGGGATCTGGGAACAGGCCACCCCATTGGCAGCGCACAGTGGGGCCGTCTGAGTGGCCGCTTTGTCCACTTTCACAGCTTCTGGAGGCTGGGACTTCAGGCAGCCTGACCACCTGCCGTGGCAGTGGCCCCTGCACCCGGTGAAGTGTGTCTTGGCTGCAGCCCCACAGTGCCACCCTGAGGGTGTGCCAGTCCTTGTTCCTTGGATCTGAGGGACAGACCTTTGGGGCCACATGCAGGTTGGTAGTTGTGTGAAGTACACCAGCTCTGCTAAGGGGGTGTCTGGGTCGGGGGGCTAGGCTGTAGGGAAGGTTCTGCTGTGGCCTTGGCTGACCCAGCAGTCCCAGTGAGCCCTGGGACATAAGACACAGGGCGGGATGCTTTTGGGGGTGTCTCAGCTTCAGCATGACACGGGGTGTGCAGGAAGAGGCTCTCCTCTTGTGTGGCTTTCCGGGACCTCGGGGACCAGCCTGCCATGAATTTGAAGCAACTTCTGTCCCCTGCTGTCTCTCTGTGAGCAGCAAAGTTGTTTTTCTTAGACTTGCACATTGTCTCACTGGGCTCACACAAGTGGTAGAGGAACAAGGCACGGTGGGCAGCTTCACAGGTGCATTTACTGTCCAGCCCTTCACAGCTGCCTGGTTCAGGAAGCATGCTGGGGGCATGGAGAGGGGAGGTGCAGTGATGACCGACTCTTCCTTCCTGAAAACCCTGGGATCTCTTTTTGAAAATCAATCCTCTGTTCCCGTGACAAGATTTTCATCCTTAAACAAGTTAGGAGGAGGTCTGCCTTCCTGCCTCCTTGGCCTGGTTCCCTCCAGGAATAGATCTGGAGATTGATGCTCCATGTGCTGAAGCTGAGGAGCTGGGAACCCACAACTCTGCTGCTTCCCCAGCACTGCTGCCCCCTCCTTCCCAGGAGCAAGTCCCCTCCCAGACTGGACACTCAGTGAGGGCTGGGGCTGCCTCCCCAACTCACCGGCCCTGACTGTGACCAGCAGATAACAAAGGGCTAGTAAACATTTGCTGGTGAAGGAACTCAGGAGCACCCCCCCGCCCCCCGCCCCGACTGCTCAGAGGTGTCAGCAGTGAGCTCTCTTCCACACCTCTGGGCCGGACTCCTCTACAGTGACTTTAGCCTCTTTTTCTCTCTCCTCAGATATCTGGAAGTCATTTGCCCCCCGGAGATGGCTGTTTTACAGAAGGTGTCGGGGTGAGGGAAGGGCACTTACACTAATTGAGTCTGTCCCCAGAGCCAGGTTCTGGGCTAATTTGGAGGGTACAGGGTGACATGCAGGACTGCCACCCTGCCCTGTCCAGTCATTCTGTGTCAGCTTACATTGCTGTGCTCCGCCCACTACCTGGGTATGACTAAGAGAGCCATTTTGATTGCCTTGGATACTTTTTTGGTGGGTAACTTTATGAATTCTGTTACAATTTCAATTTGGTATAATTTAGTTTGATATAAATGCAAACTTACAGAAAAGTTGCAAGTGTAGTTCTAGAAACTCTCAGATTTATCAATTTAAACCATGATTTATTTGCATTATGAGATTTTAAGTTTATATTAATAGTCTTTTTTTTAGGATGTTTATATTATCACATTCAGTTAAATACTCTTGAAAAGTTGTGGTAGCACATATTTATAGCACATATTTATTTCTAGTTGAGTTTAGAAGAGTTAGAATTAGTGTGTTTTTACTTATAAGGTGTCCCATTTTGGGACATACATAGGGAAAATGAGAAGTTGTAGCTAAATGTATCTTTAGTTACAAAATATTCTCTATGTGTTGCCACCTCTTTCCACACACTACACATATGAGGTTTTCTCTTCTGCTCATGGAGAACTCATTTCAAGATATCTGTTGTCACGCAGTTTTCCCTGTAGTTAAAATTTTTCACATGTTCTCTTTCCCACCATTGTCCCAGAACTTTAATTTTACAGAGGGAGTAGTGAAAGTGAATTTGCATCAATTTGACTCAAAATTTATTTGAAAAGTTTGCTTCTTGTTGTTTTTACTTTGGGTACATACTGACGTTAGATGCAGTGGTATATATATTTTTTCTTTTTAATTAACAGACTACTTGCGGGTACAGTTTTTCATTTATGGAAAAACTGAGCCAAAAGTACAGAATTCCCAGATAGTCCTCCATTCCTACTTCCCTTATTATTAGCATCCTGTGTTAATGTGGCACAAATGTTATATGAATGTCGCCAACAAACCCTGTGGTCTGCATTGGAGCTCACTCTTGCTGTGGCGCTGGCCGTGGGTCTTGACCATGTATAGGAACAGAGCCCTGCATGTGCCACTGTGACATCCCCCACCTCGCTGCCCCGCCTCAGGCCTCCTGCACAGTCCAGGCCCAGGGAGTCCCTTTGGACGGGGAGGGAAGGACTAGCCCCAGGGACAGCCAGGAACTGTTCCTGACACTTGCTGTGTGTTGACTCTTGGTCCCCTGCATCCTTGTTGGGTGGGCACAGGTGGAGAGGCAGTGCTTGCTGGGGTGAGAGGAGCTTCCTTCACATGGAAAAAGGTTAATCAAGAAGTGACTTTATTAGGAAAAAAATCAGGGTTTAATATAAGATCGTCTACATTTACCAAAAATTGTATTTTAAAAAAAGTATGAGCAGGCATTATTTTTATAAAGAAAAAAATTCTCATTTTAAGAAAAAATATCACAGCAATGGTAAAGGTTTAGAAGACAAATTTGAGTCTGACATTTAGAACAGTTACTTAACCTGCAGATAACAGAATTTTATGTGTGTACTTGGGTGTATATACCACGTCTGACTTATCCATTCATCCGTTGGTGAATACTTAGGTTGATTCTGTATCCTGGCTACTGTGAACAGTGCTGCAGTAAACACGGTGTGCAGATGCCTCTTTGATATATTTTCCTTTCTTTCTCTCTCTCTCTTTTTTTTTTTTTAGAGACAGAGTCACCCTCAGTAGAGTGATCTGGCGTCACAGCTCACAGCAACTTCCAACTCTTGGACTTAGGTGATTCTTTTGCTTCAGCCTCCCGAGCAGCTGGGACTACAGGTGCCCACCACAGCGCCTGGCTATTTTTTGTTACAGTTTGGCCAAGGCCAGGTTTTAACCTTCCACCCTTGGTGTATGGGGCTGGCACCCTACTCACTGAGCCACAGGTGCTGCCAATATATTTTCCTTTCTTTTGGATAAATACTCACATACACAAAATGTGTGGGATTGCTAAATCATATGGTAGCTCTAACTTTAGTGTTTTGAGGACCTCTCTACTGGCTTCCATAGTGGCTGTACTAATTTATATTCTCACCAGCATTTGTATTAGCATCCCTTTTCTCTGAATCCTTAACAGCATGTTTTTTGGGGGTGGGGAGGGGGGTCTTTTCCATAATAGCCATTCTAACTGTGGTGAGATGATATTTCACCATGGTTTTGATTCGTATTTCCCTGATGGTTAGTGATGTTAACCATTTTTTTCATATGTTTGTTGGCCATTTGCATGTTTTCTTTTGAGAAATGCCTGTTTAGATAATTTTCTTGAGCTGGCACGGTGGCTCATCTCTATAATCCCAGCACTCTGGGTGGCTGAGGTGGGTAGATTGCCTGAGCTCACAGGTTCAAGACCACATCATTTGCTTGTTTAAATCTGGATTATTTGTTTATTTGCTACTGAGTTGTTGAACTCCTTCTATATTTTATTAATCCTTTGTCAGGTGGATGGTTTGCATGTATTTTCTCCTATTTTGTAGGTTGTCTCTTCACTTCATGATTGTTTCCTTTTCTGTATAGAAGCTTTTTAGCTTGATGTAATCCCATTTGTCTATTTGTGTTTTTGTTGCCTGTGTTTTTGATACTTTACCCCCCCAAAACCTTTGCCCAGACCGACACCTTGAAGCATTTCTCTGATGTTTTCTTCTAGTGGTTTCATAGTTTTAGGTTTTCCATCTGGGGTTGATTCTTACATAGGGAAAGTCATGGGGATCTTGTTTCATTTTTCTACATATGGATATCTGGTTTTCTCAGCACTCTTTATTAGAAACGCTATCCCTTTGCAAAGAATGTTCTTGACTCTTTTGTCAAAAATCAGTTGGTTATGAATACCTGGATTTATTTCTGGGTTTTCTATTCTGTTTCCTTGGTCTATGTGTCTATTTTTATGCCAGTACCATGTTGTCTCGATTACTATAGTTTTATATTATATTTTGAAGTCAGGTGAAGTGCTGCTTCCTGCTTTGTTCTTTTTCCTTGGAATGGCTTTGGCTGTTTGAGGTCTTTGATGGTTCCACATGAATTTTAGAGTTCTTTTTTCAATCTTTGTGAAGAATGTCATCAATGTTCTCATAGGAATCACGCTGCATCTGTAGGATACTTTTAGGAGCATGGTCGTTTCACAATATCAATTCTTCCCATCCATGTACATGGGATGCGTTTCCATTTTTGTGACTTCTTATTAGTGTTTTATAGTTTTTCTTGTAGAGATCTTTTACCTCATTGATTAAATTTATGTTTAGTTTTTTTTTTTTTCCTTGTAAAAGGTATTACTTTCTTAATTTGTTCTTTTGCCAATATGTTGCTAGTGTATAGAAACACTATTGGTCTTTGGATTTTACTTTTGTATTCTTTTTTTTTATTTTTTTATTTTATTTTATTTTATTTTTTTTTTTTTTACTTTTGTATTCTAAAACTACTGAATTTGCTTATCACTTCTAAGAATTTCTTGGTGGAGCTTTTAGGATTTTCTCTACATAAGGTCATGTCATCTGCAAACAGGGACAACTCTTTGACTTCCTCAAGAATGAAATGTGTTATTTGAAGCAGCATGGACGGAACTGGAGGCCACTATGTTCAGTGAAATAAGACAGGCAGAAAGACAAACATCACATGTTCTCACTGGCATGTGGGAGCTAAAAAGATGACCTCTGGGAGGTAGAGAGTAGGATGACGGTTTCCAGAGGCTGAAAGCGGTGGACGGGCAGGAATAAACAGAGGTTGGTTACTGGGCTCAAAGATAAATAACAGCGATTAAATTCTAGTGTTCAAGAGCAGAGTAGGATGACTACAGTTAACACTAACTTCTTATATATTTCAAAATAGCAAGAAGAAAAGATTTGAAATATTCCCAACACAAAGAAATAATAAATATTTGAGGTAATGAATATCCTAGTTATCCTGATTTGATCATTACACATTACATGGGTGTATCAAAGTATCACATATGCCCTATAAATATATATAGTTTTTATGTATTAATAAAAATTGCTTAACTTCACTAACTCATTTTCTTCATCGGCAACATGGGCATACTATTAGCATCCAACCCACAGAACTGCCTTCAGAATTAAGGCGGTGCTGTGCAAAGGCAGTGTCCAGCATGCTGAGAGTGCCCAGTATGCAGACCTCACTTTTAGAACAGTTAGATTTACAGAAAAATAGAGAGGATAGTGAGAATAGTTCCCACATACTCAAAAAAACTTCCTTTATTATCAATGCTTCGCATTTGTATGGTACATTTGTGAAAATTATTTTTTCCGGCTTTGGCGCCTGTGGCTCAATGGGCTAAGGCGCCAGCCACGTACACCTGAGCTGGCAGGTTCGAATCCAGCCCGGGCCCGCCAAACAACAATGACGGCTGCAACCAAAAAATGGCCGGGCGTTGTGGCGGGCGCCTGTAGTCCCAGCTGCTTGGGAGGCGGAGGCAGGAGACTCGCTTGAGCCTAGGAATTGGAGGTTGCTGTGAGCTGTGATGCCACAGCACTCTATCCAGGGTGAAGGC
>CAUYON010030236.1:0-17188 GCA_963573935.1 Arctocebus calabarensis
TAATTGCTTAAGGAAAGCCATATATTTGTTTCTGAGCTTCCTGGCAGCCAAAGCAAAAAGGGAAAAATGCTTAGCTATAACAGTCATACTGATAGGTTCATAGGTATTCAGGAAATCTCTTTTTTTTTTTTTTTTTTTTGATACAGAGCCTCGAGCTCCCACCCTGGATAGAGTGCTGTGGCATCACAGCTCACAGCAACCTCCAATTCCTGGGCTCAAGCGAGTCTCCTGCCTCTGCCTCCCAAGTAGCTGGGACTACAGGCGCCCACCAGAAAGCCCGGCCATTTTTTGGTTGCAGCCGTCATTGTTGTTTGGCGGGCCCAGGCTGGATTTGAACCCGCCAGCTCAGGTGTACGTGGCTGGCGCCTTAGCCCATTGAGCCACAGGCTCCGAGCCTTCAGGAAATCTCTTAAAGAAGACACTGTGTGATATGGAGGATGACATCCTCAACTACATATCATTAACAAATACAGCAGGAAGGTTATTATGGCAACTTCTTACAGTATTTCTCAGAGCAAGCCAAACAGTACAACCCATCAAAGGGCAACTTTGTAAAGACAACGAGCAAGAGAATGAAACAATGCTTTCTGAATGATCAACTTGGAAGTGGCCTGATTTCACTCCAGAATGGAATCTGGAGCATCTCGAGACATAGATAGGTGATGTCTTGTTCTTCTGGCAGTGATTTATAATTATTGTTGCTCACAATCGCATGTTTGATGAAGATGGGATTCAGAGGGTGCAAGGTCATATTTACAGTAGGGAGTCTGGAGGGGAAAATTCTGTGTTGTTTTGAAGACACCCTCTTTGATCTATCAGCCAGGCAAAAGGCAGGTTGAAGTTCCCTTTTCTGCATAGAGGAGCCAGGGCTAAGTCAACTGTTTTTCAGAAAGGTCATAGTTTGTTCTCCTCTCAGGACTTTTTGTGAATGCCCTTCTCAGTACCCTCTGGCTAGCTATGTATAAATGTCACAATTTTATTTATTTTAGATTTTTCCATTTGTATAGGTTAAAATTACATTCTGTTGGCTTGGTGCCTGTGGCTCAAGGGGCTAAGGTGCCAGCCATGTACACTTGAGCTGGTGGGTTCGAATCCAGCCCGGGCCTGCCAAACAACAATGACAGCTGCAACCAAAAATTGGCCAGGCATTGTGGCAGGCACCTGTGGTCCCAGCTACTTGGGAGGCGGAGGCAAGAGACTCGCTTGAGCCCAGGAATTGGAGGTTGCTGTGAGCTGTGATGCCATAGCACTCTATCCAGGGTGACAGCTTGAAGCTCTGTCTCAAAAAAAGAAAATTACATTCTGTTATTTTGATTTACTTGTTTTTTTTTTGAGACAGAGTCTCAAGCTGTCGCCCTAGGTAGAGTGTGATGGTGTCACAGCTCACAGCAACCTCCAACTCCTGGGCTCAAGCGAGTCTTCTGGCCCCGCCTCCCAAGTAGCTGGGACTACAGGCGCCCGCCACAACGCCTGGCTATATTTTGGTTGCAGTCATCATTGTTGTTTGGCAGGCCTGGGCTGGATTCGAACCCGCCAGCTCAAGTGTATGTGATATGGCTGCTGCCTTAGCCGCTTGAGTCACAGGCGCCAAGCCTTGATTTGCATTTTTTATTACTACTGGGTTCAAACTTTTTTATATTTATGGACCACTTGTATTTGCTTGTTTACACGTATGTTTACGTGTATGGCACATGTATGTTTATAAATCACCTACGCATGTCTTATGCATTTATCTACTCATGTCTCAATGATTTTCTAATTGATTTATTAGAGCATTCCTCATATTAAGGGCTGTAAACTCATTGTCATATTTATTTATTTGTTTATTTATTTATTTATTTATTTGAGACAGAGCCTCAAGCTGTCACCCTGGTCTGAGTGCTGTGGCATCACAGCTCACAGTAACCTCCAATTCCTGGGCTCGAGGGAGTCTCCTGCCTCCACCTCCCAAGTAGCTGGGACTGCAGGCGTCTGCCACAACGCCTGGCCATTTTTTGGTTGCAGCTGTCATTGTTGTTTGGCGGGCCCGGGCTGGATTCGAACCCGCCAGCTCAGGTGTACGTGGCTGGCGCCTTAGCCCGTTGAGCCACAGGCTCCCAGCCTCATTGGCATATTTATTAAAAATATATTTTCTAGAGTCTTGGCAGCTGGGTCCAGCGGGGGCTGCTGCTGACAGGTGCTCCTCCCCCGACGGCCAAGCAAGTACCCACCGAGGCAGGCCACCCCCCAGCTCTCCTCCCCACACTGGGGCCTGGAAGAGGGGAAGATGGATGAGAATAGATGGGGGTACCATGGCAAAGGCAATAAGAGTCTAGTGGTGGCCCATGCGCAGAACTCCTTCCTCTGAGGCTGCAGTGGGAGATTCCTGCTGTGAGAAAATCTTGTGAGTGTTGTCCTGGCATCACCTGCTCAGGACTGCTTACCCACCAAAGTCTATTGTGCAGCTTATTAGTTCCCTGGGAAATCAAGAGACCTCGCTTTCTGCTAGATGCCATAGGATTCTGTACGTGAAGTCTGGTGGTGCTGTGTTGTGCTGTGTTTTCTGAAGTTTCCTCCAAATAGGAAGAAGACCTCGGAAGAGATATTTCTGCATCTGCAGAACATAGTGGATTTTGGCAAAAATGTCATGAAAGAATTTTGGGGGGAGAACTATGTTCATTGTGAGGAAGTTGTTCAGCTGCCGTGAGAGTCTGTGAAACAGCTTTGTCTGAAGATACAGTGGGAAAGACCAGAGTCTCGCTGTGACCAGGACGTGGATGCCCTCAGTCATTACGCTCTGTGCCTTCCCAATGTCACCCGACTTCAGACCTACCGCTTTGCAGAGCAGCGGCCTGTTCTGTGTGGAGAGATTAAGAAGTGTGTTCTTTGAGTCCTGTAGCCCCTTCTCAGTTCCAGACACCCTCGGCTCCTAGAGACTCTACTTGCCTCCCGCTTCTTCCAGAGCTGACACCTGCATCCCGATGCTCTGGTTCCTTCCACAGGCTCCCAAACCCCAGCCCAAATGTGGGTTTATTCCTTTCTCAAGTGATGTGACACCTGAGATAACGCATAAGGTGTGTGGTTACTGCCCACACCAGCCTCTCAAGGTAGCAACTGGAAAGTGGAAGCAGATAAGTAAATACTGTCCCCTCAATCTCTACTCAGGAAACAGAGAACGCACTTTGCCTTGAAGAGTTCGCTGCAGGAGGCATAGAACAACTTGAAGATATTAAAGAACAGGGCGGCGCCTGTGGCTCAGTGAGTAGGGCGCCGGTCCCATGTGCGGAGGTGGCGGGTTCAAACCCAGCCCCGGCCAGAAACTACAAAAAACATAAATAAATAAAAAAAGATATTAAAGAATAGTGAGATGATTTACGGCTGCAAAGATGCCTGGAGCCCTGTGGCTGACTGGAGTGAGCTTGCGGACCACATAAAGCCATTCTTCCCTTCCAATGGCCTGGCCAGTGGGCCCCACTGCACAAGGCCTGTGATCCGGAAGCTGGGGCACATCATCACCGGGGTCCTGCTTAGCAGCTCTGAAAGACCGGGCAGGCCCTGAGCCTCGGGACCCACAAATCTGTGAAGCCAGCCCTTTCAGCAGGAGCCTACGTTGCCAAGGAAAAACACCCCACGCGCTCAGGGTTGCCGAAGGGCTGTCTTCTGTACAAAATGCTCCAGGTGCAGGTGTTGGACCTGCTGGCCGAGAGAGGGCTCACGCCTCAAAGTCTCTGACCCTAGAAACAGGGGTGGCAACCTTTTCTAAGGGGCTTTCGGTAGGGGAGGAGGAATCCTTAATGCAAGCCGAATTTGATACGAGCCAACACCTGGTGAGGGGCGTCCTTCCAAGGGGAAGCTGGGGGTTTGCGGTTATTGCTGAACTCTTGCCGCTGAGTTTGCTGTCTTTACGGGAGGAGTTGAAAGCCCTTAGCAAGATAGCGTTGGGGCGGAACAGTTCTCTGCTGCACAGCGTGATCTGCAGGTGAGTGTGGGCGTCAGTTCTGAGCGCTCTGGACTCTGGGTCCCCAGAGGTGGGGGGCCATGGCTTTGTGAAGGGGCAACAGGAAGCAGGAGACTCCCGCAGGTCGGAATAGACCCGACTCACGCGAGCACTAACTTCTTTTTGCTTTACGATTGATTTTAACTTTAGGGGCGGTAAGGCGCTCCTTTCCACTTGAAATCGCTGCTGTAGGGCTGGAAGCAAGGCTGAGACTTGCCGAGCTGCTGGGCTGGGTGGGACGGGTGCCTCTGACAGCTCAGTGCTTTCCTGGCACTGTGGTGCCTCAGGTGGCTGCGGAGCCAGTTTCCCCTCCTCCCAGGCTGAATTCCTCCCTCAGTGTTTGCCTTAGATATGCTGGGTTTGAGGGCCCCAGGCCCTTGCCTGTCCCCCTGCTGGGGCTAAAGCCCTGCTCCGAAGATAACGACTCTTGGCTGGTGCCAGGAGGGATCCGGTTGGGGTCACCAAAGTGTGCCCAGCTGCTATGAAAACCGTTGGGAATTTTGGCCTCAGTTTTTCATGCTCCGCTGTATAGACTGATTGTCGGTATCATTGTTTTGAAGGACTAACGGAGAGTCACTTAACATATAATATTAGCAAGACCATGGAATTATATGAAAATATTACATGGAAAATAAAGAAAATATTTTGCTGATTATAAATTTTTGTGGGAAATTTTGTGATTACTTGGGGAATTACAATTGTTTGAAGGAAAAGAAATATATTTTCTAGGTCGGGTGTGCTGGCTCATGCCTGTAATTCTAACACTCTGGGAGGCTGAGGCAGGTGGATTGCTTGAGCTCAGGAGTTCGAGACCAGCCTGAGCAAAAGTGAGACTCGTCTCTAAAAATAGCTGGGCATTGTGGGGGGGCACCTATAATCCCAGCTACTCGGAAGGCAAAAGGATCACTTAAGCCCCCAAAGTTGAGGTTGCTGTGAGCTATGATGCCATGGCATTCTACCCAGGGTGACTGAGTAAGACTCCGTCTCAAAATATATATAAAAATATATATGAGGTGGTGCCCGTAGCACAGTGGATAGGACACTGGCCACATATACCAAGTCTGGCAGATTCAAACCCAGCCCGGGCCAGCTAAAACAATGACAACTACAACCAAAAAAATAGCCGGGTATTTGTGGCAGGTGCCTATAGTTCTAGCTACTTGGGAGATTCGCTTAAGTCCAAAAGTTTGAGGCTGCTGTGAGCTGTGACGCCACAGCACTCTACCCAGGGTGACACTTGAGACTCTGTCTCAAAAATATACCACTTTTTTTTGAGACAGAGTCTCACTATGTTGCCCTCAAACTCTTGGGCTTAAGCGATTCTCTTGCCTCAGCCTCCCAAGTCCCTGGGACTACAGGCACCCGCCACAACGTTCAGTTATTATTATTTTTTTTTTAGTTGCAGTTGTCATTGTTGTTTAGCAGGCCTGGGTCAGGCTGGAACCTGCTAGCCCCAGTGTATGTGGCTGATGCCCTATTCACTGAGCAATGGGCGCTGAGCCATAGATATGTATTTTCTAATTTCTATCTTATAATGCACAGTTATTTGTTGGAACTGTCCAAACACTAGCAAATGATAAACATTTAGTGAAATTCCTGGTTAAGTGGAATTAAATTTAGGAAGAAATTATTATGTAACCATCAGCTTGGACCACCAAGATTATTCCAGTAAGAAAAGGGGTAGATTAGTAAAATCTATAAATAAACCTGGAAAGTGCTTTGGATTCAGTTAGCTTAAAATAGTGTAGTCCATCAGAAGTGCCTTGGGACTATGGAAAAATGTTTTCTTTGTAATAAAAAAAGGAAAGCACTTCATTCCAAAAGAATGGGCAGCATTAAAAATCAGCTATTTAGCCATGAATTCAGGAATGACGGATGCTGAGTTGAAGATATTGTATAATAGCCATTTACCAAAAATTTCTAGGAGAAATATATAATTTTATTTTATACACTTTTCAAAGAAAGTGTTTTTTATGTCTTACATTTTATGCATGGATATATGCACAGATATACATGGATATATACTCCATATAAGCAAAAAGAAAGAAAAGTAAGAAAAAAATACAAGAAGGATGAGAGAAAGAGAGGAAGGAAAAGAGGGAGTGAGGGAAGGAAGGAAGGGAGAGAAAAAACAGAAAAAAATGTGAAAATGTTCATGCCCAAGCCAAGCTCCAGTGATTCTTTTTGAAGCTCCTCTCATTCTTATAGGATGACAGTTGTATAGGACACGTAGGACATCTCATCTACTCCCCAAGCCATCCCAGGAGAAGCTCTAATGTATGAATGAGAACACCTCTGTATGATAGTGCTATAGTGTTCTGTAAGTATTAACATGTACTCTTGTGTCTCCAACAATTCCTATTCCTTTCTAGAAAAAAACTTTTGTTTTCCCCAGAGTAATAGGGAGCACAAGGTTTAAAAAGGAGACACATGCCTGTAACCTTACTAAACCACTCTGAGCCTCAGTGCCTTCACCTGTCACTGTGAATAACAATATTGGCTGATAAGATTGTTAAGAAGACTGCATGTATGTAACACCGCCATCAGGGCCTGGAACACAGCAAGTGTTCAGGTATGTTAGCACTCACAAAGTCAGCAATGGCAAAGCAGACATGTGGACAAAGAAGACATGTGACAAGATGAAGTCTAAACTTCTCCAACACTGAGCTAGTATAGGCTATGCCTCTATGAAGGACAGCCTAGCCGACGGACATTGAAATTGGAGAGCGTTGTGCAGTGTTCTCAGCAGAACCCGGCACTGGTTTTTCTTCAAAGACCTTTTTCAGTGCTTCTTTTAGGGACTTTCTAGTTTTCTTTCTCCTAAAACTGACTGCCACAAAATAGACGATTGGATTGGCACTGCTATTGATCATGGACAAAATGTTCACCAAAGGAAGCAAGGACCACGTAGAGTAGTTGTTGATGTTATAATAGGCTAAGATTAATAGGACCTTCAAGGGCAAGGCAAAAACAAGGAACAAGACCACAGTGGTTGTGATGATGGCATAGAGCTTGACTGGTTGCTGTGACTTCCGGTTACGGCAGACTTGGATGAAGAGAATAGAGTTGGACAGGACCATGAGAGCAACAAAGACAAGAGTCAAGAAACTTGAGAATATGTACGTGTTTTGGCATCTTGGGAATCTCCCCATAGCTTCCCAAATACAGAAGAAGTTTTCTAACCCAGACACGAGAACAGAAAGTGCCCACAGGAGGGTGCAGACGACAGCAGATTGGTGCTTTGGGCGTTGAAACCGGTACCAGATTGGATAAATCACGGAGAGGCACCGCTCCACGCTGATGGCGGTGAGGAGGTGCAGACCTGTGTTGTAGCCAAAATACACGAAGAAGATGATGCATTGCCAGAAGATTTCATTGTTGGAGAAGACATGAAATATTAAAAGCAACTGCCAGAGGAAATGGCAGAGGACGACCACGAAGTCGGCGATGGAGAGGTGGAGAATGTAGACAGTGAATGCCGTTCTCTTGAGGTAGAAGATGAGAAATGACATCAGAAGTCCATTCCCAGTTACTCCCAGTGCACAAATGAACAGGGGAATGTAGGTGTCGGTGGAGATGAAGCTGTCTTGTTCTGATTCTGATGGGGGCTGGGTTGTTTGATTCAGAGATTCATTTCTGGCACTGAGTGTGGAATCCAGAGGACTCAGGGTCACTGGCAGTCGCACCATTCTTAGGCAATCACTGGTTTCTCCTGTATACCTGTTGTCAGAAAAGGAAGATGGACTTTATGGGTGTCATTTGCTCTGCATCTTGCCATGAGTTTAGTTTTTTAAGGATCCTTCAAGTTGGCTGGGCATGGTGGCTCACACCTGTAATCCTAGCACGTTGGAAGGTGAAGGTGGGACGATCCCCTAAGACCACCCTAATCATGAGCGAGACCTCATCTCAGCTAAAAATAGAAAAACGAGTCAGACATTGTGTTGGGAGCCTGTAGTCCCAGATACTCAGGAGGCTGAGCAAGAGGATTGCTCGAGCCCAAAAGACTGCGATTGCTGTGAGCTGCCATGACTCTACAGCACTCTACCCAGAAGGACAGAGTGAGAGTCTATCTCAAAAAAAAAAAAAAAAGGGGGGCGGCACTTGTGGTTCATCGAGCAGGGCGCCAGCCCCATATACCAAAGGTGGCGGGTTCAAACCCAGCCTTGGCCAAACTGCAAAACAGAAAAATAGCCGGGCGTCGTGGCGGCTGCCTGTAGTCCCAGCTACTGGGGAGGCTGAGGCAGGAGAATCGCCTAAGCCCAGGAGCTGGAGGTTGCTGTGAGCTGTGTGATGCCACGGCACTCTACCAAAGGCTATAAAGTGGGACTCTGTCTCTACAAAAAAAAAAAAAAAAAAGATCCTTCAAATGGTGGAGTGAAAGGGCAGACGTGAGACCCCCGCTGCGTTCTGTCCATCCTCCCCTCTGTTCTATGGTCTCTCTGCCCAGGCCGACTGGAATTGCCATGTTTCCTCTGTTGGTTTGTAATTCCAGCTCCAGCCTCTGCCTGAGACCAGTCTCCCCTCATCCATGCTCTCACCAGAAGGACCTCTGTCTTCTCAGTTTGTCCCCTGCCTTCCCTGAAGAGATTCCTCAGGGTTCACCCCAGAACAACACGCAGAATCAAGAATAGGATCAAAAAGACAGCTATTAAAAATGCACCAGTGAGCAAGCCAATGCTCAGAAGAAGCAGAGGAAGCAACTAGGGTGCGCTTAGAGCTCCCCGTCACTTCTCCCCTCTGCTCTATAGCTGCCCCTCCGCCGTGCTCTGGTTTTGACTTTATAAGATCCACATGCCCCTGCCAGTTTCTCCACCACCAGCAGACACTGTCGATAGGTGGTCCTGTCCCCCCTCGGGTCCAGAGAGGGTCTCCCCTGGGCTCAGCTGTTGGGACAACGAGCCATAAATGGGAGAGAAGAGAGGAAATGGGAGGGGAGGAGAAGAGCATCCATTAGATTTGGGGTTCGAGGAGCAAAAGGGTACGGAGAGTTGTCAGACATGCAGGCTGGCAGTGTCTGGGCCCAGGACAGCCTGTGGTCCCAGGTGACCCCCAGTGTTGTCACTTCTTGATTGTCACCACTTCTCCCTCCTCAGAGTGATGGCCTGAGATGTGGGAGGGAGCTGGGCTCACGGAAGGGTTTACAGAGCAGGACCTTGCCGGGTTGTTCCTGGGGAGGTCTGACCGCAAAAGACAAGCGGTTCCCTGTTTACAGGTGGGTGGGCACTGTACTGAGAGGCACTTGTCAATCCCCCCCAGAAACTCAGCACATTTTCTAGAGGCTTTGCTAGGTTTCCCGGGACAGCCCACGGACAACCTCGTAGTCACTGATGTGCAATGGAATTGTTCCTGTTGGGGCGGTGTGGGGTGGGTGGATGTGCAAAAGGGGGAAACGGCTACAGCCAGGGCCCTTCCTCCTCCACTCTGGACTCTTCCCCTCCTGGTCTGACTCTGCTCTTGCCCTCCCTCCCACAGCCACCAGCCACAGAGGCTGATGACACTGTCCCTGCACGCTGGCCCCTGTAGAGAGGGCAGCCCTCCCTGGGCTCCCTTCTCTCTAAAGCAGGCACTGGACCCTGGGGGCATGTCCTGTGGTTTAACCCCTAAGGCTTAGTGGGGAGATGGGGACAAGCCGATGAGTCACACCCAGCTGCCGGCCCTGCTGTTCCCGAGTTCTGTTCCAGCTCAGGCCCTCAGGGAGCTGACCCTGCTTCTCTTCCGTCCCTTCATGCTGATAACCCAAACCCTCCATAGCACAGGGCTCTGCTCCAACTTCTTCTGCATTTTTGGATAAAACGTATGGGTTTTCTTGATGATAAACGTAATACAAATTTTACAAACTTTGGAAAATGTAGAAGGAAGAAAATAAAAAACATTAGTTTTTCCACTTCACCATCCAAAGAGAACGCCTGTTAATATGTCGATGTATTTCCTGAAATCTACAGTGTAAGGACATAACTGCCTTTTAAACCTAAATAATTTTGTCATCAAAATTTTACTTATTTAAAACGCCTCAAAAATATTTGAGGAGTTTTTAATAACTCCTTAAAAATAATTTTGTTGATGACTACCTACTATAATGCTTTATCTTTTGTTTTTTCCTTTGTTTTGCAACTTTCCTATTGATAAAAATCTGGGGTGTTAATAATTTTCCATCAATAGCAGCTCAGAGGACTTCCTTGTATATAGATCTTTCTGGTATCACTGATCACTTCTTGCAACAGATTGTTTCAAAAGAGTTACTCCTAGCACTCTGGGAGGCTGAGGCAGGTGGATTGCTTGAGCTGACGAGTTTGAGACCAGCCTGAGCAAAAGTGAGACCCTGTCTCTACTAAAAATGATAAACTGAGGCAAGAGGATCACTTGAGCCCAAGAGTTTGAGGTTGCTGTGAGCTATGATGCCACGGCACTCTACTAAGGGTCACAAAGTGAGGTTCCTGTCTCAAAAAAAAAAAAAAAAGAATTACTCATGTCAAAACTATGAGGGATTTCAAGATTCTGAAAGAGAAAAACCAGGGGTTTGTGAATATGGGGTGAGAGATTTGATTTTGAATCCTGGCTCTGTAATTGGAAAATTAAAATCTCATTATTTACAATGCTTTTACTGTAAATGTTTGCCAGAGTGACTGCTTAATGAATGTCAGTCACCACCATGACCATCTTCAGAAAGTTGTGTTTCTAGAACCGGTGTAGAAGAGCACCATGCAATAGAAGATTTCTCCATTCTGAGCTTTATACTAAAACAAAATGAACTGGGGCCACTTGGTAACCAAAAAACGATATCTGAAAGTTTTAACTGCATGTTTAATCATTAGGTGAGGTATATTTTTCATATGTCTTTTAGCATTTTGTATTCTGGCGGTGTAAATCATTCTGTTCTGAGCAAAGAACACAGAAGAATCTATACAAAAAGCAATACAAGCTTTCTAATGGAAATCGATGTTCTTCTTGACTTGTAGGGTGCATTGGTCTTTTTTGCATTTATCCCTGTATCTGCAGGGGAGCCCAGGCCTCCAGGCCAGTGGGTTTGGCCTCTGAAGGGCTATTCCAGCGGTTCTCAACCTTCCTAATGTCGCGGCCCTTTAATACAGTTCCTGTGGGTCGCGACAGGAACCTCTGGGCTATTCTATTCTCTCCCCTTTCCTTGTCTTCCTTCCTCTCCACAAAGTCACCTACCACTGCCCTGCCCAGAGGCAGGTTGAGAAGCAGGAACACACATGTCTTTTTCTACCAGGTCAAGAGCCTCAGGGAAGCTCCCGCAGCAGCCCCTGGGCCAGGGGCGTGAGAAGCTCAGGGCTACGGTTGCGCTTCCACAGAAGTATGCACAAATAAGGAACTGTGCTCTCTTTGCAGAACGTCGCCCAGACTGACCTTTCTGCCTGGATTGAGTGCGGTAGTCAACAAAAGCATGCTTGCTGGAATTTTGTAAGTCTTATCACTCCTGATAGTGAGAGCAAGCCTTGATTTAGAAGAAACAGACAGATTCGAGAGTACAAATCAAGTGAGAAATAAAACTAGGCTGAACACGTGCAGGGCAATTTCATTGATCTATGCTGTATAACTCTCAGAGGAGACTCAGGAGGTGACAGTCATGTCATTCGACCTGGGGTCTGGCCCTGGTCTCGCAGCCTGTTGTCACACTCTTTCCTGTGTGCAGGTGTTTTCTGGCTTCATCACGTCTGCAGACTGCTCACACACACCCCTCTCTCCCGTCACCAGCACCTCTTACTGTCCGCAGCGAGTCTCAGCGGGGAAGACACTTCAGGGGGAGCCTAGTGCACCCTTCAAGTGGGATAGTTTGCAAAACCTTCCATGGAGATTCTGATCCATTCCTGTTGTGGGAATGCAGGTGATTACCTTTCTTCCCAAACTTACTCCCTCCCCCATTTCTGCTTTGCACCAGGTTGTCTGAAACACATTATTTATTGACTTTTCCAGAGATCACGCTTAGCTTCCCTTAATGGCTCCAGTATCCGGCTAATCAAAGGACCACAGCAGGGGTTAAATGTGTTAATATTTTTATAACAATATTACAGTAGATAACTTCAAAAAATAAAGTCATACCACATGCTAGGACGTGCCAACACTCAGTGTGTGTAGGCCAAGTGCTCTGTGTGCCGTGCACACTCACACACACTCACACACTAGTGGGCCAGAGAACAGGAGGGAACAGACGTGACCTGAGAAGAGCATTAAGTGAACCATTCAGCTGTTTGGTTTTTTATTTTATTTGAGACAGAGTCTCATTATGTTGCCCTCAGCAGAGGGCCAAGGTCACAGCTCAAACCCTTGGGCTTAAGCAATTCTCTTACCTCAGCCTCCCAAGTAGCGGGGACTACAGGCGCCTGCCACAACACCTGGCTATTTTTGTTGTTGTTGCAGTTGTCATTGTTGCTTAGCTGGACCTGGCTGGGTTCAAACCCGCGACCCTTGGTGCATGAGACCAGTGCTGTAACCACTATACCACGGGCGCCGAGCCAGACCATTTAGCTTTTAAAGATACTCTTAGGGGAGGCTCCGTGGCCCCAGCCCAGTGCTTCTGCTTTACAGCACTGCGGCCAGAGGGGAGATGCCCTTCAAGTGAGCCCTTGGAACTTGGGGTCCATTCCCACGGAGCACAGCCCCTTACAGAAGGACAGGGAAGAAGACAGCTGGCGGCAAACCCCAGTCACAGCGATCCTTCTGGGAGGGGTGGGGATACTCACCAGTGGAGGATTTGGTCTGGTTATGGGAAGCCACCTGGGTGATTCCTGTCCTTCCCTCGGGGAGTGCTATTTCCACAGCTCCTGAACCTTTACCCAGCAGACAAGAGCAGCCAAGAGAAGATTCTTGAAGGCTCACAGAGCCCACGTCAGTCTGGACACAGCCTGTTCTCAGGGTCTGATTTTGGCCCCATCTGGTTAGCAGCTCTGAAGTCTCGTTGGCAGCACTGGAGAGGGAGGAGCGGCCTCCTCCACGTCTATCAATCAGTGAAGAAAGAGACACGGCCTAGAGCGGTCGGCCTTAAGTCCTAGCCAGCCAGAAAACACCCGATATGCCACCAAGAGTGAGCTTGAGACTTTTCATCACTTCTAATTGTTTTAAGCCAAATATGTGTTATTCTAAGTCCCTGGTGCTGGATGCCTCTGAGCTTCCTAGCATGGTGCAGATGGGACGGCCAAACTTTAGGCTCCTAACGAGGCTCCTAAGCCTGGGGGTTGGCCAGGCCTACAGTTTTCCAGGCTCTTCTCTGGCCACTTCCCAGACAGACATCGTTTCCCCCATTTCTCTGTGGCTGCTGGTGGCCGAGACTCAGTCGTGCTGGGGAACATGGGAAGGTGGGTTGTAGAAAAGGGGGGGAGGTATTCCCAGGAAGATCTCTGCCGGAGTCACCTGTCCTTTCTTGGGACTGAGGTAGCTGTCCTGTGGTCATGAGATGCCATGGGAAGGATGAAAGGAGACATTGTGGAAAGACCGACAGAGACTGGGTCCCAGTTGTGCCACTGGACGGCTTCAGCAATGCTGTCACCTCCAACCCTGTTGGTGCAATTAAATCCTCAGAGGATGAGAGAAAACTCATTCAAGCCACTGTAGTCAGAGCCCTTACTTCCTGCTGAAACCACTCTAAAAAATGATACATAGCACATGTGGAAGACTCCCCCCCAACAAGTTGCCACTTTGTAATCCCCGCCCCTTGAGTGGGGGCAGAACACTTAACACACTTCTAATCCACAGAAAGTGTCTATTCCAGGGACAGGATGTCATTCCGCTCATCAGCTTTGCATTATACAGCAAAGCTGATGAGATGTTATCTTAAGGGTCCCCAAGATTTACTGCCATCTGGTATGTAAGACACAGACATGGAAATGACTGTTACAAAGGAAGAAGTTTATACCCACAGACCCAGAAAGCAGGAGGCAGGGCACTCCACCCAGGACCGCATGGTGAGCCCTGAGGTGGTCAGGAGGCAGAGGGAGGGGACTGCAGCAGGAGCCTTCCTGGGCTTTCCCTGGGAAGGAGTGGGCAAGGCCGTGAGAGCAGGCTGGGATTGGCTGGCTTGAATAATTTCGGGGGCTCTGGCATAGGGGCTGTCCCTGGTTGACTGGTACCTTGCTCTGGGCTATTAAGGCAGGTGGACAGTGGGCCCAGCGTGAGAACCCAGTGAAAGGGGGAAGGAGGTGGTTGCAGATATAAGCTCTGGATCAGTTTGCGTTTGAAAGGCACACTCTGGGTGGGTTTGTTCAGTTACCCTGGGTTAGTAAGGCCCCAGATGTCAAAGCATCAGAAGACTGGGAATAAAGCTGTGGTTACAGCCAGGCCCGGGGAGTCACACCTGTAACCCCAGCACTCTGGGAGGCCAAGGTGGGAGGATTGCTTGAGATCAACAATTGGAAAATAGCCTGACAAGAGCAAGACCCCATCTCTACTAAAAATAGAAAAACTAGCCAGGCATTGTGGTGGGCACCTGTAGTCCCAGATACTTAGAAGGCTGAGGCAGGAGGATTGCTTGAGCCCAAGTGTTTGAGGTTGCTGGGAGGTAGGCTGAGGCCACAGCAACACAGTGGGACTCTGTTTCAAAAAAAAAAAAAAAAAGACATGGTTAATACAGATGCCACTCACAAGATTATGTGACATCAGAGGAGACTGTGAAGCTCCTGATGTCCTAGGGGAAGCCAGCTGCTGTGCTGGGAACTCTCCAGGGAGGGACCACCTGCCAGGGGATTTATTTCACTGAACATAATTTTCCCAGGCTCATCCATGTTTGGGTGAACGACTAGATTTCATCCTTTTTCCTGTATCCTGCGGTGTCTGTGTAACACGTCTTCATCCATTCTCCAGACAGGCCCAGTTAGGTTGATTCCATACCTTGGCTATTGTGAGTAGTGCTGCAATAAATATCGGGGTGCAGACATCTCTTTTACATACTGAATTTTGGGGGGAAAAAGTAGTAGTGAGATTGTTGGATTTTATGGTTGTTCTAATTTCAGTTTTTCCAGAAACCTCCACACTGTTTTCTATAACGACTATACAAATTGACATTCTCACCAATGGTGAGTTCTTTTCTCTGCATTCTCACCAACATTGGTTAATTCTGTCTTTTTTATAATAGTCATTCTATTATAAGTCACGAGGTAGGGGTAAGGTGATACCTCATTGTGGTTTTGATTTTCATTTTCCTGGTTCATATACCCATCAGCCACTTGTATGTCTTTATTTGAGAAATGTTTTTTCAGATACTTTTCCCACTTTTTTTTTTTTTTTTTGCTTCCTTGTAATCAGAATTCAAAAAAAGCTCATATGTAGTGTTTGGTGGTTCAGTCTTAAGCAGTGGAGTTGTCTTTCTAAGCTCTTGTAAGCTTGAAATATTTTTATTCTACCTTCATAGTTTTGTTGGTGTAGTGGTTGCCCTCATACAATCCATTTGAACTTCCTCATTCCTGACAGAATCATTCTCCTCCCTCCCCACAGGGTCCCACTCTTTTGCCCTGGCTAGAGTGCCGTGGCCTCAGCCTAGCTCACAGCAACCTCAAACTCCTGGGCTCAAGTGATCCTCCTGCCTCAGCCTCTTGAGCAGCTCAGACTATAGGTAACCCTATAACGCCTGGCAATTTTGTATTTTTAGTAGAGATGGGATCTCACTCTTGCTCAATCTTGAACTCCTGAGGTCAAGCAGTCCTCCCACCTTGGCTACCAGAGTGCTGAGATCACAGGCATGATTCACCGTGCCCCAGCCCAGAGTTCTGATTTTATTTGGATATTCACCCGTCCCTCTATAGCAGTGGTTCTCAACCTGTGGGTTGCAACCCACAGGAAATGTACTAAAGGTTTGCAGCATTAGGAAGGCTGAGAACCACTGCTTTATAGCCTGTGCCTCAAGAGAGGCCAATTTCAGAGGTGAGCATGATTAATCTAAGTGCATCCACTCCTCTGGACAGATTGGGTCGAGTATGAGCCTGTCACTGCACCCTGGTCGTAAAACCTGAGGGGAGTCTGTGGGAAACATCCTTGATCCTAAAAGAGAGCCCCCTAGAGATGTTTCTCTGTTTGGGGGTGTTATCAGTCTGGATGATGCACCAAGAACAGCCTCTTTCTCCAGAGACCCACCTCAGAATTAGGCCAACACTGAAGACCCCCAAGTTGAGAAGGAGAGAACTTGGTCCAGGCACAGCCAGCCAGTTCTATCTTTGGGCATGTTGATACAGCAATAAAACATATTTGTTATTTAAAAAAAAAGACTTGGCGCCTGTAGCTCAAGCGGCTAAGGCACCAGCCACATACACCAGAGCTGGCGGGTTCGAATCCAGCCCCAGCCTGCCAAACAGCAATGACAACTACAACCAAAAAAAAAAAAAAAAAAAAACCGGGTGCTGTGGCAGGCACCTGTAGTTCCAGCTATTTGGGAGGCTGAAGCAAGAGAATCGCTGAAGCCCAGGAGTTGAAGGTTGCTGTGAGCTGCAATGCCATGGCACTCTACCCAGGGGCAATGGCTTGAGGCTCTGTCTCAAAACAAACAAACAAAAAAAACAAAAAAAAACCTGGTTTAAATGGTGGCTTCTGTTATTTGCAGCTAAAACAACCTCATGGATAGAGTTGGGTATAGAATTCTATGTTGAAAATAATTTTTTTTTGTAGACACAGAGTCTTACTTTATTGCCCTCTGTAGAGTGCCGTGGTATCACACAGCTCACAGCAACCTCCAACTCCTGGGCTTAGGCGATTCTCTTGCCTCAGCCTCCCGAGTAGCTGGGACTACAGGCGCTTGCCACAACGCCCGGCTATTTTTTTTTTTTCTGTTTTTGCAGTTCAGCCGAGGCTGGGTTCGAACCCACCACCTTTGGTATATGGGGCCGGCGCACTACTCACTGAGCTACAGGTGCTGCCCGTGAAAATAATTTTTCATAAATAATGTAATGAAGAATAATAAAATACATGTATTTAAAAAAAAAAAAAGACATTTTCCTGCTCGGCGCCTGTGGCTCAGCGGGCTAAGGAGCCAGCCATGTACACCTGAGCTGGCGGGTTCAAATCCAGCCCGGACCCGCCAAACAGCAATGATGGCTGCAACCAAAGAAACGGCCAGGCATTGTGGCGGGTGCCTGTAGTCCCAGCTACTTGGGAGGCGGAGGCAAGAGACTCACTTGAGCTCAGGAATTGGAGGTTGTTGTGAGCTGTGATGCCACAGTACTCCATCCAGGGTGACAGCTTGAGGCTCTGTCTCAAAAAAAAAAAAAAAAA